>JARVKF010000429.1:0-182571 GCA_039778275.1 Seiridium unicorne
CACCTTATTAAAAAAAAAAAATGTTATTTTATATAATTTAATAAATTTAAAAATTTCACAAAACCTATTTATAATTAAACCCTTATAAAAAAAACAAACCCCCCCCCCCCCCCCCCCCCCGGCCCAAAAATTTAACGTATTAAAATAAGATTATCTACGGTTATTAATTTAATTTAAGCGGTAATCTGCCTCGCAGTCCACGTGATTCCTTTATAGTTTCAGCCATAACGATTGGCAAGAATGAAGGCCGATTGCCTTAAAGCCAACGCCATATTTACAGGTGCGCAAGATTGCTTGGGCGCAAGTTACCGTCAGTGCTTCGACTCCATCAGCATCGTTATGAGGACAACCTAGCCGTTGAAAAGCTGGGAGCTTATTCGGTCATTCAAGATGCATCCAAACAATCACCGAGACTGGATATCGCAGCTATCCAACGACCTCTTGCTGCTGGTTTTTGAACGTGAAACAGCGCCCGCGGCCCTGACACAAAGTATCCTCTGCTGCAAGAGGTGGAAGATTCTGGCTACCTCGGTGCTCTACAGACATGTTGCACTTGACACAAAGAATTTCTCCAGATGGTCCCGTACTGGACCTCCAGCCTTGGATGCGACGATTGAGACTTTTACTCTGTGCGTAACGGATGTCAGGATTGAGGCCGGGAGGGAACCTGCTGCTACCACCATGGAACGACTGCGACTTGATCTGGACCGACTGCCATCCCGACTTCGTAACATGGTCCAATTGCGGAGCCTTTCGATTCACACTCCAGCTCAGCTGCCTCGAGGACTCTGGATTCCCGAATCGTCAATGGCAGAGATCCTGCACCATGTTCCTGGAACTTGCTCGAGCCTCGAAGTTGATGTTAGAGACTCGCGTCCTGAGTCACATCCGGACAAGAGTGAGACGCATATCTGTGTTTCAATCCGTCGCCTCATGCCACAGCTGCAGTTTCTCCGCCTCGGCTTGCCGTGTCTGTGCCCTGCAAGTGTTGGGGACATATCCGAAGCGTCATCAATATCTACACCAGATTTCACCCCTGCCGAGGCTCCGAATCTCCGAGAATGCATCATCAAACTGAGAGAGCCATCCTTTGGAGCCAGCGCCACCGTCAAAAAGTTCGACATTGCTTGCAACTCCGAGGTCCGTGTGGTCGGTATCAAAGCCTTCGCCGAGTGCCTGCAAGCTTTAGTTCATTCAGGACGGGCGCCTTCACTGAAGAAATTGTGGATACTTGATGCCTTGCCACAGAGGGATCAATGGACGTCGTTCGGCGCCTTGGTGCGCCGTGATGTCCTTGCCGACAAGAGCCAAACACTTCCCTGGAAAAACATCGCCCCTGGTGGCAAGTCCAAGAACGGGCTCCTCATTCGCATGCCAGCCGATGAAGGCGGTGAAGATTTGCTCGCCACTATGCAGGACATATGGGATCTTGTGGAGGGGCATAGTTGGATCACAGCATCCGATGGAACAAGACTACCCGCCTTCATCATGGGGAGATATCGACTTCCCCAAAGGGACCGTACAGTACAAATTAAGGAGGAATGGTTGGCTACCAATAGAATCTCAACACATCTCTGGGCAGACGAAAATGAGACTGGAATGAGATTGCTACATGCAGAGACGGGTTCTCTGCTGGAAGACAGTCCAGCCGAGATTCATGTACCGGAAGGCTGGCGTCGGGATGCGAGTGGAATTCGCTTGGAGAGAGCTCAATGTTAGTCACGTTTCGTGTAGTCTGGATGACCAATTCAAGCGATATACTTTCTTCGCGAGCTTCCAGACGAGCACTGCCCCAACCCAAGAAGGAGGGAGTATTGCGGTTTTCAACGAGACATTCAATGTGGTGTTATCACCGGCGTGAGTAGCTAAGGCCGTCCGAACGTTTTGAAGGTGGATTGTTACTAACCAGCATTTGAGGAACATTATCGACGGCTTGCCACAGATTATGATGAGGCTCTTGTTTCGTGCATACTCTTCAAAAAAGCTTGTGCGTGATGAGCTCCTTGCCAAAGCGAGATGGGATGTCGAGAACCGATCAGGTAAGGACGACTATTCTGAAACAGTGCTTATAAGGGTGTAAGACTTCTTATAAAAAGGAACGAGTCCAGCCCAATCCCATCCTGGGTTTCCAAGCTTAGCCCAGGCATCCATGTCATGCTGTGCCGGAGCAATGAAAGCCTCCGAGTGCTTTGCCCATAGGCAATTTGACAGCACGTCCTCCCAGCTGAGACTGCGAAACGGACTGGAATTGCCAGGCCGACTCGGAGCCTATGAGGGCCGTCCGCAATACTGGCACGTTAACCCTCGGATCGGACGAGAGATCCTTTCCGGCCTCGAGCACCAAGACATGGACACTGGGGTTTTCCGTCAATCGGCTGACAACAACGAGGCCCGATGTGCCGCCGCCGACGATGATGTAGTGGGTGGGCGTTGTTGAAGACATGGCGGTGATATTGTTGTTTTCGCGAAGTTAGAGGCTACTAGAAATAGACCACTGAGTCAGCAAAAGGTCCACGTCAACCTTACATACGACTCCGACAACTGACACGACCGACAGACCAAAGAAGACTATACGATGCCCGACCTTTTCGATAATCGGCTCAGCAACGAAGCAATCTATAAATTTCCCAATAAATACAAGCGAGGACAGTAGTGAGGTATGAAGGGAATTGAAGGCGTAGGTTCCGGAATCATGGTTGTACTGTCCAAACTGTCTTATGAAACCCTCACCTTTCGAATCAGTTTCCACTCTTATCATTCTTGGGCAGTCGCAGCAATAATTTCCATTCACCGGGCTGCGAAAATACCACTAAAGCTCCCTGTATCATACCCGAAGAGCAATCACCTATCAGCAAGCAGAAACTTGAGAAAAAGCAGTATGGGTGCGACCATGCTCCATGCTGACTTAGTCTCTGCCATTGTGTATGGTGTGTATGGGCACCCCCACGAGCCAATGTCGGGCATGCAAGGAGAAGATATGCCCTTTGAAGACTGTTTTGGAGAAGAGGCAACCCGCGTTGTATGCGCTCTGGAGTGTCCATGATGTCTCGCAAGTGAGATACCTACGAGATCGCTGCACAAATGGTGTGCTTGACCCACAGACATGCAACATCCAAAAATGGGAAATGCAGCGTGGTAAAATCCGGGGTAGTGCGTCGTTCCGAGCGGGAAGTGGGATCAACTCTGGCCTCGCTCGGAACGAGTGGACCTGATCCGAGCGAGGCCCTGGCTGGACCAATCAAATTACACCGTTGTCGCGGACTATGTGAATTGCACCATCGGTTCCGAGCGAACTTTCAATACCAGCTCAGTCCTGGCCTGACCAATGATAATTGAACTGGGCCCACGACCGATCATGGGCTTCTCGGCTGTCTTCGACTGATCATGGACGCTTGTCTTGTCATCTAGCACCGCAGCACTGTATCTAATTTTGATTGAAAGACATTGTCGTAAAGTTGACGTTGCTGACCATTTCCTCCCGTTCTAAACACGATTGACACCACTGACAAGATGTCCGAGCGTCCCAACTTCCTGTTCATCCTTGCTGATGACCTCGTAAGTATTGTTTGCGTGATCCCTGACAGTTCGCGTGGCTTACTTGTCATCGTGGAAAGGGATTCTCCGACATCGGCTGCTATGGCGCTGAGATTGATACGCCGAACATTGATCGCTTAGCGGCTGAGGGTGTGCGCATGCTAAACCAGCACGCGGCGGCGGCATGCTCCCCTACTCGTGCGATGCTCATGAGCGGGACGGATGCTCATCTTGGCGGGCTGGGAGTCCTCATCGAGCACAAGAACAGCGAACAGGACTCCAAGCGATGGTCGGGTAAAGCTGGTTATGAGGGGTAACTTAATGAAGATGTAGCGACCTTGCCTGAGATGCTCGAAGACAATGGTTACTTTACGGTCATGGCTGGCAAGGTAAGTCTCGCTCTTGTTCTGTTATCAATCCGAACTATTTGGAGCGCATGCCCATCAACAATGGCCAAACCAGTTCGTAAACGACTGACCGCCTTGAATAGTGGCACCTTGGATTGCGCGCCTCTCAAGGTCCGTGGCAACGTGGTTTTCAAAAGGCATTTGCCATGCTTCCTGGATGTTGCAACCACTATGGCTGGGAACCTGTGCAGGAACGGTTCCCATTTGGTGGTCGGCCAATTCATGCGGAAAAGGGGAAGAAGGTTGAAATGTAAGCCCCCACAAGATCAATTTGTGGCGAAACGGGATCTTGCATGTTTGTTTGGATGCTAGTCGAAGCCGCCGAAATCGCGCAGCCATTAACAAGTACCCCAAAAACAGACCTCCAAACAAGACAGAAGACCCTGAAGGATTCTACTCGACGGACCATTATACTGGTCGGCTGCTCCAATATCTCGACGGGCGATCCAATGATGACAAGTCAAAGCCTTTCTTCGCATTTTTACCATACACTGCTCCTCATTGGCCATTGCAATGCTCAAAAGCGCAGCGAGACAAGTTGAGTATACCCTAGTACTACGTGTGGCATCGCATTCGGCGAATATGTTAGCCCCTTATCGACCAAAGTCGAGAGAACAGCGATTAATGGAGACTCACACTAGATACAAAGGCGTTTATGACGAGGGCCCATATGCACTGCGCGAACGTCGACTGAAGAAGCTAGTAGAGCTAGGTATCATCGACGAATCGGTTGTGCCACACCAAGTGGAAACGTCCACACAAGGCGTTGGAGAATGGGACAGCCTCACCGCAGATGAGAAAAGGCTCTCTTGTCGCGCCATGGAAACATATGCCGGCATGGTCGATTCAATCGACGTTAATATCGGCAAGGTAGTCGACTACTTGAAGAAGACTGGCGAGTATGACAACACACTTATCGTGTTTATGAGCGATAATGGTGCGGAGGGCGCTGCGTAAGTGTAGTATATCCCCATTTTCTATCACTCGGTGTAATGGCTAATCGAGAGACTCGGTGGCACGTAGACTGGAAGCAATTCGTAAGTTGAGAAGCTCGGCCGTGGTAATGAGGGCTGCTGACCGTGACTGGGCAGCTGTTATGGGTGACAACATCAAGCGCGCGATCCATCAGTACTACGATAATTCGTATGAAAATATTGGTGCCTGGAATTCATACACGTGGTCAGTATTCGCAGTCTACCAGGAATATTGCTACTGATTTGCGGCTCCAGGCTCGGGCCACTATGGGCGCAGGCGTCCACGGCTCCATCGAGGCTCTTCAAGGCTTTCCCTTCGCAGGGTGGCATCCTCGTACCCTGTGTTATGAAGCCGCCGGTCAACACTTTCCATGCATCAGTAGCTCCGGGCGAATTCAACCGCTCTTTCACCACAGTCATGGATTTCGTACCCTCTTTCCTCGAACTTGCGGGCGTACCGCTTCCTGCGATCTCAGAGCACGAGGTGAGCCTGTCTCTGCATAATACTATTGCTGTGCGTAAGATGTCGAAATTCCGAGGAAAAGATGTCCACGCTATTCGCGGAAAATCTTGGGTGCCGTTTTTTGGCACTGGTGGGAAGACAGGAGAGGATGAGACGTGGGCAATACACCCATCGTCCGAAGCGACTGGATGGGAGCTTTTCGCACGCGGAGCATTGCGCAAAGGTGACTGGAAGATCGTACACATATCCAAAGCCCAGAGCGGTGTAGGTGAGGGTGATGAGGGCTGGGAGTTGTTCAATATTGCTAATGATCCTGGTGAAACACTCGATCTAGCTCAGACGGAGTCAGACAAGCTAGGAGAATTGTTGGCTTGCTGGGATGAATACGTTGTGGAATGTGGCATTGTTTGGGGCGAGGCGGCTACGGCGACTGGCCTAGGTTTTGACGAGGCTCCAGAGTTATGGGAGGATGAAACAGACATGCAGAAATCGTGGATGGGGGCAAGGGGCGGAGAATGCCCAGAGACCTGCGCTTGAACAGCTGAGCAAGGCTGGAGTTCGCTTGAGCAGGAGTGTCAAAACATTGCAGAGTTACTAGTGGGCCATGGAGTTCCTGATCCAACTAAGAGCCATGTTGACCAATCCAACGAGAATTCTTGAGCCACATTCTCCGAAACAACCTGTTCCAACAATGGCTGGAATTGACTTTCAGCACGAAACTCGTTGCTGATAGACGTTCCCTGACCGTACGTGTCGAGGCTATTGGAGTTATGAGACTGCAACATCGGGGGCGGAGCCCCGGAGCCGGGGATATCTCTTGCATCAAAACAAGGTGTAGGTATTTCCAAATGGCCTCCCGCTTCCACACCTGTTTGGCTTTCGAGTAGTACTTCATCGCCCGGCATAGTTGCAGAAGTAATGGCGTCACGAGATACTCGCTCAAGTTTAGCCCATCTGAAGTCGCGAAAGTCATATTCGGCACCTTCTTGCCCTACTAGACGGTAATCCCTAAACAAAGAGGTCAGTATGTTGAAAAAGACTGTGTGAATACATGAGGTTGACCTTCGAAATGAGTTTAAGTCATCGTCGTTAAGTAGATGTTTCCAGTGTTGTTGAAGGAGGCGGTACACAGCTTCGATATGCTTGTTCATAGATCAGCTTTCGCACCCTGCCGTGAGAAGGAACAACTGACCAACCGATAGACAATCTCGGAGCTAGTAGCAAGGCTCCGCATCAATTTCAGTAGATGACTAAGTGCAATCTCAATTTTGAGTGTTTTGGGGTCCATGTGCGGATCTGCCGCGGCGAGCCGATTGGGTTCGAGTACTAGGACTGTACATGATCTGCATTAGCATCAGGTGCACTACTAAGGGTCATCCATGACTCTACACAGTCAGGATCAACCAAGACAACATACTTTCTAGTGCAACGTACGCCTGCACACCCATATGAGGGTCGAATACGATGCCACCTTCAAGCCCTTCCGCAATGAGTTCGGCGATAGGAAAGGCATGCGCAATTCTCCTACGCCGCACCTGATCTATAAGGTCTGTCTGTATAGGCTCACGGCGATATATTTGTAGCGCAGCGCGATCGATGATGATGAAGAGATTGTGTCGCAAGACGTGGAGGAGAATGAAAGTGGTTAGCCGATGCCGGTGAGCGAGTCTATTGTGGTTGTTGAGGTGCAGATGATCAGGTAAAGAGTTGCCGACAGCTTCGGCATGAGATTCGATCGTCGCAAGCTCTGCGGTGAGTTTCTCGACAGTATCTTCTCGATGCGTTGCACGAAAGGCGAAGTGTAGAGCGCGACGGCGTGCGGCTGCGATACGTAAAAGATATGCCGATATGCCCAAGTGTGCGTGGCTGATACTTTCAGTCTCACCATGAGGCGGAAAAAGTGACTCGGTCACGATCTCCTGATCAGTCGCAAAGCTAGATTCATCACATGGAAGCTGTAGAGGACCAAGAGTAGTCTCATCCACGACGTGGAACCCGCAACGACCCCCGTCGACTATGCTATCAGCATAGAATGTCGCCCAAGCAATACGACGTAGTGCTTCGCGTGAGAGAAGGGGTGATAGATCGGTTGGTAATTTCGATTTGTATGTTCGATCGAATGTGTGTAAAGACATCATTTGCATCATGCTGTTACGGTCAGTCACGTTCGGCATTCACTGCATTTTCTATATTTCGAGGGATTTCGGCCGACAATTAATACATCTCGACCACGTACCGGGCACAGTTTCCTGCCAACAACCAAGCAGACGTGAACTTGCCCCGGTGAGTATCGTAGTGTTGGGCAAGCAAAAGAACCTAGACCTAATGTTAGGCGCAGACAAAATATGTCTGAATAGTCGGGTGTAAGATGGAACAAGTACGCACCATAAGCTCGACTGCACCAAAACTCTGATAGGTTCGGGGCAGAGTTCCAGCTATAGCCAAGTCAGCATAGGCATCCGCTCGTGACAGTATCTCCTGAGATGGCTTTTCGACAAATCTGCAGGCAAATGGTCAGAAAACGAACACATACTACGGTTCTCGTGGCCATCAATCTTACCGCAGGACGTGAGCGATCATGATCATTGTCAATTCCTTGGGCGCGACGCCTTCCTTGACGAGGTGATTGAAGCGAGCTTCATTGACGAAAGCAAAGTACCCAAAGACTACGTTTGGAGCAACGGTGATTAGCATAACTGCTTTACACCTGAAAAGCCAGAGACTTGGGGAAATTTATCATGTATCGAGGAGAAGTACAGTTTGAGCAGCCGTTTGAGCTCTGTCGTGCCGGGAAATTGACCAAGTGGCAGCGATTCAATCGGTTCTGTTGAAGAAGCAACTGAGCTGTCTGCTGTTGGATGGGACTGACTGCTCATGGACGGGCGTAGATGACCGCTGCAGTCAATGTCTTGGACGACCAGAGAGGCATGGCCACCAGATCGCGGCAAGGGTCCAGAACCGGGACTTGCAGTACTATTGAGCTCTTCAAGAGTGCAAGAAGATTGTTGGCGTATAGCAGCTCCATCTGGCTGAGTTCGGATGCAGTCTATGTGCAAGCTGCTGCATCTTTCGCAAACATGTGAAATGTTGCCAGTGCATCTGAGCTTTAGCAGGATGCCGTCAGTCCAGTTTGAACGTGACAGAGACGAGATGAAGCTTCCTGTATCTTGGCGTCCGAATTGCAACTACCCAACGTACCTTTTTGCTTTTGCAGCGGTCGCATGCTGTTGCGTTGGGTCTTTTCGGCAGTCTTACTCGCGCGGGCTGCGGGCCTGCCCTCCACTCGCAAACTCTTTGACTCTTTTGGCATTGAGCGCAACTGGGTTTCTGCTCATCGCATTTTACCTGGGCCGCTTCGGGTCAGAACATGACCTGGTTACCTTTTCTGCTCTTTCGAAGAAGCGTTGCTCACTTTTCGGGTGCGACAAGTGCAACACCCTGTTGTAGTTCGCTGGATGGATGCTTTCGCTTGAGGGGAGTGGCTGATCATGACGGTACCGCTTGATCGTTGCATGCCCCTATTCATGGCCGCCGCTGCGGTCAGACATCCCACACGGCTTATCGAAGAGAGCGAGTCGCGACGAACCAGTCACAGTAGGAGCGACAAGATGGTTGCGCATTGCGAGTGTCCACCGGGTATTGAACGCTTCAAGGATGACATGGGGTTACGGAGCTCCTAATAGCACGTGCTGTGGTGGCACATCGTGAAGATGAGGGTCCAAAAGCTCCACTCATTGATGTGACCTAGAGTGCTGAGCTAACGATTTCGGTATGTTACCGTCACAAGATCGAGCTATCGCTAAGTTCATCGCCTCTCACCTGGTAACTATTTTTGGAGGACTGGACTAATACTCAAGGGGATGACGATTGGGGAATTCCCAATGTACCATGTTGTTCCTGTATGCTATTGGGAATCCGGGCTCTGTAAAAAGCTAGGTAAGTTGAGAACTCGTTAAGTAACAAGAGAATCGACGCTGAACTGTATCTTCTATAGGCTCATGGATCACACTTGGTCTGTGCGTTGTTACCATTAGTGCTAGTAGCTACTATATGCTCGTTAAGGTCGCAGCTACCGTCAGATATTTAGTGACTAGTTTTCCTAGTATAAGATTTATTAATGAGAATGTATAGGGGTACGAAGATGGATGTCTTAGGAAGACAGAATAGGGAACTCCTTAGAGGCTTTATCAACCCGCCTATCCAATCTAACATGCTTATCCATCCCTGTGGTGCGTCCCGTCGCTCCTCCGTAGCTCATAATTTATTATGAATCCGTGCCGACCCTACTGCACCGTATTACTCGGACTAATGGTTATTATCAAGATTCACGCATTAACTTAGAAACACGAGTTTCGCCTACGCGACATTATGGTCAGCGTTCCGGGCTACTAACTAGAGTGTAATTGTACTGCAACATGATTACGACATGCTAGCATTTTCGTGACCGGATACTTCAATTAGCCGCTGCGGTGCAGATTAACGAAATTCGTATACTCGATACCCATAAGCAGGAGATACGACGAGGCTAGCCTCTAGTATGGAGGCGTATACTTAACATGATTGAGAACGAAGACACGAAGCGCCTACTCTAAAGCGTTGATTCGGGCGCTTCAACCGTAGTGGGACCGTATCCCCATGTAGCACCATGTCTTTTCAAAACCCTGGTATGTTACGTTCGACTCCAACTACGAACGAAGCGGTCTAATCAGGGCTCCGAAATTTGGACTTTGTGTCATGGATAATTGAAAGATCAGCGATAAACATAGAGAAGACTAAAATATTACGAGTTAAAACTAAAAGTGAACGGATGGATTGCCCTGGATCAAACAACTCTTGGCCGTACGATACATACTGTCCACTTTGTCATCGAGGGCGTCCGGATTGGGTTCGGTATTATGTAAAGAGGTAGTGTGGCTCAGGCATATGGCCTGAAGAGGTGTCCACCCATCTCTTCCATTCCAGGTGGGAAAGACGGATCGCTCAATGCCTATAAAATACTCTTATGCCTCGTGGTCATGCTGGACTATATCGTGGCAGTTCTCCTATATCGTGCTGTTTCTATAAGGCATTTGAGTCTTTTTGGAATGAAATACAAATTGGTGCTGTCACGATCGATGGAATTTAAATGGGAGATGTTCCTCGAGCGCAAGGGGGATTAGCTCGCCCGAGCTCTAGCGAGGGTCGCCTAGACCGGAAGCATCCGATTGGATACAATCGCCGGGGCTGTCGATTCTAAGGCAGAACTTCTCGCTTGGCGTGCTAGACTTGGCGATAAAAGCAGTGACGTCACCTTTCTCTGTGAGCGTGCTTCCAAGGCTCCAGCAAGTAAAATTCCAAGCACAGCATTGAGAAATCAAGATGCGGTCGGGATGGCCAGGACAACCGGCTCGTCTTACTTACTTCACTGTTTGGACCAACGACATGTATTATCATGTATACATGTACTTAGCAGCCTCCAACTTCTACGAATGCTGTGCGAGTCTTGTGTAATATTGCAACAACCTATAATCATTACTTGACCCATATTTCACCTGCAACCATGGGATCTAGGCGGACCTCTCTTATCCCGCTGTTGGCGACATTGTGCGCTCTGGCTAATGCAGTCGAGACATCAAAGCGCGGCTTAGCATACACCGGCGACGACAATGACGCTGACTACAACCTGCTTCTGTCAGGGAAATCTCCTATATCATGGTACTACACGTGGTCACTGAACCAGGCATCTGATGTCAATGATACCGTCCCTTTTATACCTTTAATACACAACACGGACGACGCGTCTAACTCGGATCTTAACTCGTTACTCAATGCCCTCCCAAGCTCTTCGACTCACCTTCTCGCTTTCAATGAACCAGATGGGACCACCGACTCGGGTGGGAGCTCCATTGAGCCCGAGGACGCAGCAAAATCGTATCTAGATCACATCGCACCGCTCCGGACCTCGGACTCTAGATCCTGGAACATCAGCCATCCGTCCGTGACAGGCTCCAGCCAGGGCCTCGACTGGCTGCAGCGCTTCAACGAGTCGTGCTACGATCTGGACCCGGCAGGGTGCCCGATGGACTTCGTCGCTGTGCATTGGTACGGAGACTTCTCTGGGCTCGCCTCGTGGCTGGGCACTCTGCACGACTTCTACGTGACGAACTCGACAGACGCCAACGCGGACGGTCTCAAGTTCTGGATCACGGAGATGGCGTTGCCGCAGCAGGACGAGGACGCGACGGTTGCCATGATGAACTCGAGTCTGAGCTATTTAGACGGTCTCGACTACGTGCAGGGGTACGCGTGGTTTGGCGCGTTCAGGTCGGATAGCGCGAACGAGTGGACAGGAAGTTCAGTCGCGCTGTTTGACGACGATGGCGGCTTGACGGAGGCGGGCTCGCTATACCTGGGTGGAGAAGAGAATGGATTCGCTAAGGGTACCAAGGGCGAAGGCGCCTCTGCCGCGCCGGGCATCTCTGTTCCCATCTGGACAATGGTGATAGCTGGCTTGGCTATGATTACGATTTCATAGTGAAAAGACGACACGAAGAGTGAGACGAGCGACGAAATCATATCTTGCTGGCCAAGATATCGGACTATTTACGACATTGGAAATTCGCATTAAGCATTAGAGCATAGCTGCATACCCTTATTTTACGTAGCGACACACTGTATATATCAATCATTTAGAACAAGCTTTAGATCGAATTGCCATTTTTGGTCTCCAAGTAAAGTCGCGTCGCGGTAGGAATCATCACAATGTTGCTATGGCAGACACTACCATCTCCATAGCTCCATATTGGAGAAACGATCTAAAAGTTCACCGCCAACGGTTTAGTAGGGACCGAACTTCATAAACCCCTTGCATACTAAAAATCCATTGGCTGACATCCCACGACCCTTGTGTGGAAGGTTGGGGCGCTATGCCGTGATGGGAAGTAAGTAAACATGGTCCGATAAAGGGTCCACCACTATGCAAACACGCTGCAGCTTGTTTACTCTGGTATACGCGAATTGGCTAGTTTCCATGTATTCTGGGGCTCCCTACATAAATCATTATATAGCAAGTGGATTGGGAAGATTGAGCGATAGCCCCCATCGACCTACATACAGCAAATCAAACATGATGGAAGACCTCGAGACGCCAATTGCATTGCGGCGGACCCCACGACGCAGTGCCGGCGGGGCATCAGTGTCAGCAATTGCTGCGCCTTCTAGTGTCGCCGCTCCCTCATTTGTTCCCTCACAAACGCCCAGCAGAACCAAGACCAAGAAGAGAGTGAGATTCTCCGACCCTGGCCTCGAACTTGGTCGCGAACTTGGCCACAGCTCGCCATGCTCGACCGGCCTCACGCCCATGGTCCGGCGGTCCTCGCTGGGAGGCACGCCATCGTCCAAGCGAAGGAGATTCTCGACCCCGACCAGCTTGCGAAACCGAGATGATGCAGACGAGCTCGCAGGAACTGGCGAAACACCGAATGAGGTGCACTTCTTCTCCCTGCGCCAAGTTCTCGACGATCGGGTCAAGCGAAGGATCAGGCGAAATGGTCTGAGCGAAGAGATGAATACAATCGAGGGGGAGAAGCGGCGCCGGGCTCAGAGACAAGAAGAGGAGATACGGCGCTTGCGCAATGAGCTTGATGAGAAAGATGGAGAGATTGAGCGGCTCAGGGACACGACTATGATCCAAGATACCGAGCGCATCATGGAGCTTGAGGAACAAGTCGAGCGTCTCCGAGAGGAGCTCAATGATCAGCCCGAGCCTGCAGATCAGACCCAATACGACTGGACGATGGCTGCGCGAGACCCTTTCTCAGATAGCATAATGGGTGACGAGGGCTTCGGCGATACAACCATGGGAGACATGGTCTGCAGCACGCCATCCAGGGCTAGGGCATCTTTCCCAACACCTCCATGCACCAGCCCTACACTACCAACCACGCCACTATCCATGAAGCATCGGGCTTCCTCCCCGCTGTCGCATGTTGGCGTGCAAGCTCAGTTTCCGGATCCTGAAAAGGAAGCGCTAGAGGCTGAGCTTGGTTCCCTACGGCTCGAACTGACGAAGCTCAACGAGGCGTTGCAACGTCATGAGGTTCAGAACACCCGCATGGCAGACAAGTTATTAACGGCACAGATTGCTTCGTCGCAGCAAGACCAGGATGGTGTAGAGAAACATCTCGACCAGGTTCTCCAGAATCTGTCTGACAAGACGGTTGCACTACTCGATCTTAACTCTTCTCTTGCCTCCTTAGGTTTTCGCGGGGACGATTCCAGCGATATTGTGTCGTCTATTTCCAGTGCGTTACGCGCTGCCCGACTAGAGCTCGAATACCTGACACCTGGAGAGGTGACACTTCCTTTGTCATCTCATGGCGCTGAAGTCCTAGACCTTGTGCTATCTCGACTCCGGGATCTGGCTCGTCAGGTGAAGGAAGATGAAGCGTCGATCGACGAGTATCACGCTCTCGAGCTATCCTTGAGGCAGCAACTTGGTGCTCGTGTTGAAGCCATGGATGGCCTGAAGCGCGAGTTGAAGAAGAGCACGTCTCGCCTAGAGGAAAGGGACGAGCGTATCACAGAACTAGAGATCGGCACCGATCGTCTCAAGGGAGCGATCGAGGGCTACCGGCGCGACATTGACGAGCTGGAGAACCTGGTGCAAAGGATAGAGGAAGAGGGACAAGAAGCCACCGCAAAACTCCAATCCGAGGCTGATAACGGAAAGCAGGAAGTAAAACGGAAAGATGAGAGTATCGCAGAACTTGAGGCGAGAGTCGCCTCGGTTCTTTCCCAAACAGCGGAACTCAGAATCCAGCTTGCGGGTGTCCAAGCTAAGCGAGTCGCCAACGTCACAGCCCTGAACAAGTCGCACGGCACCGCGCTCGCGCTTCGGGATGCCAGGGTGACTGAGTTGCGTGGTGAGATCGATAGCATCAACGCATCGCTTCGAAGCGCGCACGAAACCATACGCCAGTTACGAGTCGAGAACATGGGCTTGACAAGCGACATTGACAGTGAGAAGAAAAAGGCCAAGGAGGCTGTCGACTCCATGAAGGCGGAACTCGAGAGGGTGCTCGCAATGAGTGAAGGTATTCTGGCAACCCCAAAGAAGGAAACTGCATCTGGACGCCGCCGTACTCGTAGCTCTGGTGCTTCGAAAACGCCAGCGAAGAACGCTTTGCTTGTGAGCCCTCACCCATCAATGCTGGCCGATAGTGGCAAAAGCAAGAAGAGGCGCAGATACGATAGCGGGCTGGGTTTCTTGGACGAGGAGGAAATGGAGGCATAAATGTGTCTGCTGAACACTCATTATCGTTCTCTTTTGTTCAATATGTACACATATCGTACGGCGTTGTATCTGGTCCATGCATGGCGTATTGCGGTGTCTTGGGATACACGGAGCACCATAATCGACACTGTCAATTGTACATCCATACATAGTTTTGCAGTCGAGTCTTTATTATCGACGAGTCCAATTACATTAAACACCACGAGATCTCGGTGCTCAAGTCCTTTGGCAAGTTTGTGAATATTCCCATCCCATCAATAGTTGTATTCAACCATATCTTGAAACTATCATAGCGCCCTTTACGTGTCTAACCTAGTGTGTCTACGCGTCTCTCTTGTTCCGCGGAACTCAGAGCGAGACTCGTCAACCTCACGCATACACACATTGATCAAACTCAGGGGTTTGAGCACTCGCACGCGTCCGTACAGTCGTCGACTAGGCCACTGAAAGCGCCTCCAAAAGCAGAGCCCAGTCGGCCAAGGACATCGTCCTTCCAGGCCGGTTCACCGACTCCATTGCATGTAGCTGCCTCAGCACAAAAAGTCAGGATCAGACCCTCTCCAAAAATCAGACTGTATGGCGGGCCGACATCGCAGGTGAATTTGTATCCGTTCAGAAAGACCGCTGTGTTGTCGTTCTGTCGGGGGGTCACTGAGGCCAGATTCGCGGCGCTCACGGTGGCGAGGAGTGTGAGAAAGGCGGCAAAGGTCTTGTTCTCATTGATCAATAGTGGTCCTTTGATACTGACGGAGGATGGGTATCGGTGCCTTCATTTTTATGGGGGAATTGCGAGATCAGTTCTGCTTGCAGCTGGCTTTTAGTTGGTTTAATAGACGGCTACTTCTGATTGTGGTGTCGAGATAGATATCTTTGGTTTTAGAAGGGCGGGAGAAGGTCTTTTTATACCAGTTGATCACTCCTATAAGTCAATGATCTGCGCATAATATTGTCGGTAAACAGATGATGTCTGAGAGGAGCTATTACACTGTTCAAGTCCAGCTGACCGTGTGTCTCGAGCCAATGCATCTTGGCAGTCCATCATTGGAATGATACTCCACCAGGCTTGCATATATTGAGACTTGGGCTAGGCTGAGAAACATCGCACAAATATACTGTCCGATTGACTGACAGGGAAACGCTCTCTCCATAGCTAGAAATTCCGATAGCAAGGGAAATATGATCTTACAAGCCCCAAGAATGACATTCTCCGTCTCTCATTCCTGGTTCCTCAAACCTGAAGGACTCACGGCCCGAAGGTTTTTTTTTTTTTTTTTTTTTTTTTTCCATGCAGATCATGACCTTTCACTGATCACTAATCAATCTCACACTTCCAGGGGCAGTCTATCAACAGAGTCAAACTGGGTAACATGTAATTCTAGACTAAGATGCCATCAATCGTCAGAGCTCTTCTTTGACTTCATGGTCAGCCTAGAAAGACTGATCAGACCACCAATTTGTCAAGATTAAGCCTCGCGGTTATCATCTATAAGGATGAAAACGCGGCAGAAGCTCATTCGCGACTGGTGTGTTTTGAGTTTCATCATCCGATTGTGCTATCTCATTTAGCTAATAGATGAAGCTAGTAGCAATATACGGCCGATTTGGCCAGGCTGCATAGCATAGGGGACAGGTGTAACTCCAAGCTCAGCCTGGATAATTTCACCAGATGGGTGGCATAAACTGTGGTGGAAAACCTAGGCTTACCCTACTTACTTAGAGGGGCAATAAGATGGTGACGGCAAGACTGTTGGTTATACTTGTTTTGCAAATCTGCCATCTACTTCTTCCTGCGAGACGTTGAAGACACGAGTTTCTTCTTAAGATGTTTCGGCATCTTTTCTTTCCTCTTTTCCCGTTTCTCTTCCTTGACCGCTTGTTTGTGCGACTTCTTTTCGTCCTTGTCGACAAACCGCTTCCCTCGCGGTGTGCCTTTCTCGAACCTGCTCTCGTCGTCGTCGTCGCTAGCGTCACTGTCTAGTGCAGCGCCTTCGCCATCCTCATCCTCGGAGCTTGCTGTCTCACCTTCCGCAGCTTCTGCAGCATCGCTAGTGGGCACTACGGCTTGGTCTGCCAGAAGATTTCGGTAGACAAGCTGGTTTCCCTCACCGGCGCCGATTTTCTGGGCATCCTTTTCAATATCATAGACCTGCTCTAGCGTCTGTGGAATGTACTGGTTTCGGAAAACCTCGTTATCGACTTCCTCCTCGGCTCTGGCATGCTCTGTGTCTTCGATCGCCGATCTCGACGAGTATAAACGTTCGAGGGCTTCCGACATTCCTGGTTCATCAACAGTTCCCTCGGAAGCTGTAACGAAATCAAAGATGGTCCGATCACTTAGAGTGTCGACACCTTGCTTGCGGAAGAAGTCTCCAGTGTTCTTAATGTCCATACGTAGGAACTCTAGGGACCTAGGGTGATCGTGCTCAACGCTTTGAGATACGTCGATGATGTATAGCTTCTGGTCGTGATACAGAATGTTGTACTCGCTAAGATCGGCATGCACCAATTTGCATACTTGATACATGCGGCGCATCACACCCATGAGTTGAAGATAAAGTGATCGCCACACTTGTTCGGCATCATCTCCATCGATGCGAGTGTCGTGTAGGCGTGGGTAAGCGTAGCCTCTGCGGTCTCCTAAGAAGCCCATAACCAATACGTGTAACTTCAGGTGGATCGGTTCGGGGCATGAGATACCAGATGCATGTATACGCCGCAGGTTTCTAAATTCTTTCTCAGCCCAAAGCTGGACCATCTTTCGGTTGTTGCCCTTAGCGGCTCCAGACTTGAAGCGATGCTCTCCAGTGATGTATCTCTCTCTGTCCTTGAAGCTGAGAATGGCCGTCTTGTAGATCTTCACAGCTCGGTGGATCCGGGCGCCGGAGTCGTCTGCAACGGCGCCATAGACGTTTGCCTCCTTTCCTGTGCTGATGGCACCACTGACCTCACTGACGACACCCTTGTGGATGAGGCGCAGAAGTATCATTCTGGTTCCTTGATCCAACACCTGGTCGCTCGTGGCCCGGTCGGCCTTGTCTTTGTCCTTCTCTTGCGTGTCCTTGACATCGTCGAGGCGTATCTTTGCGGCATGTTTGGAGAGGGTCTTGATCTGGTCGTCTATGCTCGCAAAGGTGTTTGCGGTCGGCTTTTGTTGGTTGGAGCGCGGCAATGCAGCGCCTCCGTCCTGAAGCTGTCTCTGACGGTTGTAGTTCTTGGTCAAATTGCCCGCGCCGTCATCATCGAGGTCTTCGTCGTCCGAATTGAATATCTCATCGTAGTCTTCTTCCTCATCCTCGGCGACGTCTTGTGTTGCCGGATTGTGTAGGGTGCGAGGGACGTCCTGCTGCACTGACGCATCGTAGCCATCGTTGGCCTTGTAAACGTGGGGCGGTTGGTGAGCCGCGGCGGCAGAGGTAATCTCTGAGTCGGCCATGTTCGCTCGAGACGCACGAGGCAGCGAATGATTTCTCAGTGACCAAAGCAATCCCAAGTTTTTATCATAAATTTGGATGTTCCTTCAGCAGATACTCAAAGGATGCGCTTTTGTAACTCTGCTAGGCCGCCCATTGACTCACAGGGCGAAATACTAAAATTTCGACGCCACTTTTGGGCAGTGACGCCTCCTGTGAAGAACTTACCCCTCCACCCCACATTCCTATCTTATCGGAAGGGTCTTGTGTACAGTATTATGGTTGCTTTAAATCGCCTATCAAACAACAGGATTTTGTTTTTATACAGATCCTAAGTATAATCGTGTCTCAGATCTACACAGGAGAATTTAACCTTTCCTTCTTTGCAAATTTTTACGATGTATACCACACTTTTCTGTCCCTTTTTGTATGCTACACTAGGGACAAGACTTACTGTTTCCCAATTGAAAATTTTCAATCTCGAGGCCGACCACAAGGTTGTCATTGGGTGGCTTGCAAAACTCTTGATTTTAGTATGTCAGATTCGAAAATGGCTGCGATGGTGCTCACATTCAAGTTGGAACGAATCTCAATGTTTTCTTATATCAAGGATCTGGAGACCCGCTCCATCCACAAAACATATGAAATGGCACTACAACAGGCTAAGGTTAGATCAGAGTATTCCTCCACATTAAGAGATGTCGACCATATACCGACTATTTAATCATATCATTCATTCCATGAATCCCATGGGAGTTTGCCGAGTATTACAGTCAACGCAATGTTTGACTTAGACGAGATGCTTTGAGGAATACGTGCTAACCTTCTGCTCGTAGTCTGTTTCCCTTCCATAAGAGGCTCTGTGATATTGTGATTTATACACCATGCAACTATGCTTCCTCGTACGTATATCTTGTTTCTTATGTCCAAGCTCGCACTGCTGCGCTCTGTGACATAAACTCTCTCAAGCTCCCACTCCGTTTTGAAGATTATGATGAAATCGACAATAAATAGTACATGATTCGTGCCGGCCTTCATACAAGCCAACCTCTTCAGTGTGGTTGTGAATAACGTGATATATTGCATCGACGGTTCGTATGCGTCATATAGCACCCACTGAACTGATTTCGAAAGAGATACTTAATATCCTTCTTTAGTGGGAGCAGGCAGCGCTTGGGAACGCAGTAAGCTACTACTCCTATCAGCTTCCCTCGCGAGAACCGCCGTTTTCTGGCTTCTAGCTATCAGTTACTCTATACAAAGCTCACGCTGTCATCCCGCAGAAGCCAAGCAGTCGTTCGCACACAAGAAACTACCAGACAACAACGATGGATGTGAAATGTGACGGTGGCACGTTCGTGGCTCCTGCAAAGAGAGGGGGCGAGGGGAGTGAAAGTTACTCTGCTTGGATAAGTGGCGATCAAAGTCCAACTTTCTACTTGTGTCTTGTGCTTGTTAGGCACCGATGTGTCCAAGGTTGAGGATAGAGGGCCTGAAGAATACTAGCGGGCGATGGAATACTGGCCTTGACATGCAGCAGAATTCCGTCAGGTGCCGTTGGGTCCTTTGATATCTATAAGCAATCAACAAGAAACGTAAATGAAGAGCCGTATGTCTCTAGAGTGAGATTTTCTATCTTTACAGAAAGTAGTTTATCCCTTTGAGACTACTATAATATCTCCCTTGCTTACATCTATCTACTAACTATATAATAGAATCATTCACTAACTCCTTGATACCAGACTGGTGGCTAGAAAAGAACCATAGCCGATCTGGTGGTCTGGTGGGCAACCATGAGCTAGAACAAGAGGGATCCGACCACATCCCGGGGAGATCCATTGGACATTCTCATTGGTTACCAAGAGTTTGGGCTTGATTCACTTTAGCTCCATCCTCCGAGCCAAGAGTATCGGCGTGTTGCCACGCGCACAGGGTCCAACCGACTGCGTTCCGGGGTCTAGAACTGTTTTGTGGTACAGCACATGCGAAGGAGTGCCGGTAGCGACTGGCCCATCGGCAATTGATCCCAGTATAGCGACAGGGTGCATTACCCGCCCACTGATAAGCTGCAACCCTATTTCAAAGCTAAGCCTTGCAGGGTATTGAATTGATAACGGTGGAGATACGAGAGATAAGATGGCACGAGTATAAGTTAGATACCGGCATATACTGTCACAACAACCGGGTCTCCATTTCCTCGGGGCTCAAGATTTCGTAGCCCTTGTCACCTCGACTCAAAGTGAGCCATGATGGCTTCTGAAAAGAAAACGCCCGCCAGCGTCGGCCAAGACGCCATTCAACCCGCTGGAGCATGGTCCTCGAACGATGTGGTCGAAGGCGAATTGGAGAAGATCTCCGAATCCAAGGAAGTCTTCAAGCAGACAGAAGATGGCGTCGACTTCCGAACGGTCAGCTGGCAGCGAGCGACGGTCATCTTCCTGAAGATCAACTTCGCCATGAGCATTCTGGCCGTGCCATCATCTCTAGGAACACTAGGGGCCGTGGGAGGTGCACTCTCGATCGTCGGATGGGAAGCGTTGAACACATGTACGTCGAAATTGTTGTCCAGCTGCCGCATCGTATAACCCGCATACTGACCTGATGCAAGACACGGCTATCCTGATCGGAGACTTCCGCATTCGCCACCCCGAATGTCACAGTATGCCTTCACTCCTTGATCGGGTTCGGTGTAGCGTAGCTAACCAATGACGAAGCTCTGGCCGACGCATGTGGAATCTTATGGGGCCCTTTGGGTCGAGAAATATGCGGCATCATGATTCTGCTTGCCCAGATCGTCGTCACGGCTGCGGGTATTGTCTCAACTGATACTGCCTTCAATGCGCTATCCAATCATGGAGCATGCACTGTGGTCTTTGCATTCGTCTCGGCGGCATTGATCACTGGATTTTCTGCAGTGAGGACTTTCTCACGCCTGGGCTGGTTGACCTGGTGAGTGCCGTGCCCTTGAACCATGTTTTCACCGTTGTATGAAAGACTGTGCAATTCGGATCCGCCCTGTGGAATATGTACTAACACCCCTGCACCAGGGCCGGCTTTATTACCTTCTTCATCGCAGTTTTCATATTCGTGGTTGCAGTGACGCAACAAGACCGTCCGGCAGCAGCGCCCCAATCCGGGCCATTCGAACTTGGCTGGAACGCCATGGCTTACCCAACTTTCGCGGCAGGAATGACTGCGTCGGCCAACATCTTCATCTGCGGTTCCGGGGCCTCAATGTACCTACCAGTTATCTCGGAGATGCGGAGGCCGCAGGACTACCGAAAGGCTTGCTACGTGACGGGTCTTCTGGTCGGCGCCATGTACTTGGCCTTCAGCTTGGTTATCTATCGATACTGTGGACAGTGGCTGACGACACCGGCGTTCGGAAGCGCTGGGACCCTGTTCAAGAAGATCAGTTACGGTATCGCCTTGCCGGGACTGGTGATCGGTAACGGCATCTACCAGCACGTGGCAGCCAAATACTTATTTGTGCGAATGCTGAGGAACTCCAAACACTTGCAGGCAGACACTCTCGTGCATTGGAGTACGTGGCTGGGCATCAATCTCGTGTTGGGTACTCTCGCGTTTATCATCAGCCAGGCTGTACCGATTCTCAACTATCTGCTTGGTCTTGCGGGCAGTCTATTCTTTGCGCCGTTCGCTCTAATTTTCCCGGCGTTATTCTGGATGCATGACTTCAAGGGATACAGAACACTGTCGGGCATGAATAAGGCGCTCTGGTGGCTGCATACACTAATAATATTGATTGGCCTGTTCATGGTTGTGGGCGGAACGTAAGTACTCTGATGACATGTCCCCTTACTGAGGTTGCCTAACAACTAGAGCAGATATGGTGTGGCTTTATCGATCCAGGAAGCGTACGCCACCGGCCTGATCTCAAAGGTATTTGACTGTGCCGATAACTCGGGGACGGTTTCGTAGAAAAATCCCGTACCTTAAGCTGGCCTGGACATCAGGGGTGGTACTATTGCAAATATATGAATGTAATGCACTCTCTATGGGTATATCTCTCGTTGATGGCTGCGTGATCTTACATCTTCAGATGACCTACACATTCTTACGACCACGTCTGATCATCATGTTGGACTAGAGCTACATTAGAGTGCACTGGTGGAAGAATTGTGCATCTCAATAAGTCATTACTTCATGATCTCGTCAGATATGCACATATCCCAGTCGGCGCTCCTAAAAGATACAACATTCCTGCTTATTCGCTCTCGCGTCCCGCGAGCCAGACTTTTCCCTTGAGACCTTCGATGATGCTTTCTCTCAGCCATCCCTCTCTATCCCAGCTCATACCTTTGTTTTCTTGAGTATCTTCATCCATCTTCGCTGCCTTCCAATCGATCCACTCGAAGAGGCCCTTGAGCCCGATGAGCTCGTCTCTTCTACCTGAGTTGATGCTTTCTTCTAGGACGAGTCTGGCATCAACGACACTCCCCTTGCTGAGACCAACATCGGGCCCCCCTATACCGCTGTCTAAAGCGATGTCACGTTCTGCGTGAGTCAGACGTGCTAGGGTTGGTGCTGCATCAAATAGCCATTCCAGGGGTTGCACAGACTCGTCACTAATTGCGGAAGGAGCCTGGCGACCCAACGCGAGCATGGTGGCAGAGAAAGGACTGCCACCTGCTGGTCGTTTCCGTAGATACAATATTTGATACTTTTCGAATTTTCCACGGACTTCAGCACCTTTGGCACCTGCAAAGTCTAGGTCGACGTTCCAATATTCAGGACTGTCAGTGCGCACACTAACGATGTCGTCTAGTGGGGGCAAAAGGCATGGCGTATTTCGTATCTCATCAGGCCTGCCGCCCCTGAACTTGATAACAATTGGAACGCTGACGGGAGTGTTGGTCGCAACATCTTTTGTGACCAAGCAACGAGGGTCAGTAGCTAGAACCCAAAAGTGTCGGAAGGCCTGCAGGTGGCTTTTATTATCTTGAACTTGATCTGGGAAAACCGGATAAAAAGCCACCAAGAGTGCTGCGATGGCAAGATTGGATGTGTTGAATGTCTGGGTGCCGCAGCCGAGGGACAAAACGCCGATGGCCATGTGCGTTGCCATGTGTGAGCCGTAGGTGGTTTCCGTGTCATTTCGTGCATGGAGAGATCGTATAATGCATAGCACCTTAAGATCACACGTTCCAGCCATTACTGTCGCAGTGGAAAGCGCTACAATATCAAGGCACATCCGTGCTGTAACGTGAACAGTGCGATCGTCAAAATTTGCTTTCGGGGATGTAGAGCGACAGTAGCCATAAAAGCGTTGCAGGTATACAAGCAGCAGATCGCGAACGTGCGTATCACCCGAGCCGGCATAGCGGAGAGCCACAGCGTAACACAGACCAGCAAGTATGGTCAGGAATGGGAGATGGGTCGTATTTAATGGCCCCTTTGCAGAATTATCGAAAGGCTGCGTTGGTGGGTTGATGCGAGACTGATACCTCGCAGGAAGATTCCGTCGTATCCAGCTATGTGTCGGTTTGATCTCGGACCACAAGATGAGGTGTTTTGCGACAGTGCGTAGTAGCAAAATGTCAGGACGTATATAGTCAAACTGTAACATAGCATCGGGTACATCAATCTTCCGTGCGACAATGTGATCCTCGGATTTCATATAAATGAGGGCGATCGCCATGATAGCAGCGGCACTGGATCGATCAAGAATATGCACGAGCTCAATATTCTTTGTGGACGAAGCAAGTGATAATAGTTGCTCTGTGATTCGCATGTCGTGGAGCCCTTTCAAATCGGTGCCTTTGCCGAGATTGATGAAGCCGAGGGCAAAACCAGCGGCTAACCTGTAGCACTCACTCCGCAGTGGCTCTTCCTCGTCCTCAGTTTCTACATGCTTTATTTCGGACATCATAATCTCGCTCATACGGCGGTGCTGACTGTTGCAATACAGCAAACCAATGCCCATGATGCCGGTGGTTTGGGTCAGCGGCGACAAGTTTAACTCGGCAGCGCCGCGCGGCAGCATACGAGTGACGTGTACCGATAGTAGTCGTGTTATCAACGAGTCCATCGTCCCGATGTACGAAGCCGCGAGCCCAAGGAGGAGCCCGATAGATGTCATGGTATGCTTTGGTGTGAGATATTTGAAAGCAACCCATTTGGCCAGTCCTTTCAAGTGGCCATTCAGGCCAAGTGCAAGGAGAAAGCCAGCGTGCCGGTTGTTGAGGTCGTTTCCTGGTTTGTTGTACAGGATCCATGAGGTATCAACACCTTTGGCCTGTCGTGAAATCGACAAGCCCGCGGCAACGCCCGAGTGAAAGAACGCCCACGCAATCTTCTCCTCTGTGAAGAGCGATTTGTCAACACCAACCGTGACGTTGGTTGGCTTAACGATGCAATTGAGCACAAAGCCGTTGATGTGATACTTCTGAGTGAGCAGAGGAAAACGTAACCCGTAATTCAAGAGTCCACGACCAGCAGGAATTGAGAGAGTATTAGTGGCAAGGCGTGTCACCAGCTCCTTTTGTTGTTCCAGATAGAAAGGCTCCGACCATTCAGGCAGAGGATCTAAGCGAACAGCCCGTGGTTTCGTGGTGTTGAGCATGAGCCTGGTTTCTTCTAAGCGTCGGTCTTCTTTGAAAATAGAGCGGATCACTGCCTGTTTGTCACTTTCGGCGGTGTCATCAGCAGGCGCGTCGTTAAAATCCATTACGTTCTGGCAGAGTGAACTAAAGTCCCACGATGAGAGATGCGATGAAGCCTACACACAATTAGCAAGTAAAATGAATGTGATGTGCTGTGACTTACTGCAAGACTAGAAGAGTATAGCTGGCTTCCGTCAAGGGGCGACAAAACGGAGCCAACATCGCCACGATCCACCAACTCGAGAAGTGTTCTGGACCAGGTGGGCGGTGGCCGAGTTTGACACTGCGAAATTGCATCCTGGAGAGGTACTAGGATAGTCTCAGGGAATGACTCTAAGTTGGCTGGGGTGATGCCACTGTCGTACATTGCCTCAACGAAATCAACCGGCGATTTGCGTTTTGTTCTGAGCGCTTCGAACAAGCGCCCGAGTAGCCGCGTTTGGGGCAGAACATCGCTTGGCATTGCAGATATACCTGGTGGTAATGTAAGGGGTGAATCTGCTTGGGTCAAGGAAGTCTGAGCCCATTCAAGAACATTCCAGAGAGGCGGCTCTGGGATTGGTCTGGATATAATTGCATTTGCGAGACTGCCCTGAGTCTCCGAGAAGTCCATGGGCATTTCCAAATCATATACCATTACCCAATTGTTCCAGCGCAACCACTTCGCGATCTGTAGAACCAGTGCTCGAAGGTCTGCCGAGCTGGGTGGAATCAAATGATAGCCGCTGATATTCAGCTTTTGCTCTTCTAGGAGCCAATGCAGCCCAGTCAGAATGTCTCGCGCGCTCCGGACACGGCTGGCCTCTGCATTTCCTTCGGCTGTTGGAATATATCCAGCCTGCCCATAAGCCGTCTCACCTGAATTAGATGCCATAAAGGTTTGAGCGTACTTCAGATGGGCTACGAAGAACGACAACTCTTCTTGTCTTCCTTGACTTGGCTCGAACATGCTTGTAGCAGCATCCTCTTCAACGACCCATTCCCAGCCTCGATTTTGTATCCAAGATGGGTGCGCTGCAAAATTCGGAGTTTCAGCCAAATTCATTGCATCCCAGTCACTGAGGTCGATCTGGGCTCCACTGCTAGATCTGAGAAGACTTCGGTTGCGACGATGCCCAACAGGAGTACTGAAGGACTTGGGAGACCCCTGAGTTTCATATCCCAGAGCCATGTACACGGTCATTAGTTGGATGACGAAAGCAGACCACTCAACATCAACCACCTCGATTTCCTCTTTCCGGAGCCAGATCATGATGTGCCACCAACCAGCCAACAACCTGTCGCCTACCGATGACGGCAGAAATGCCCCGAGGACATCGAAAATCTTTGCTACCTCGGGCCGCGTCGGCCGTAACTGGATTCGTATTTGATGCAGCTGCTTGCTCTCTCCATCAAGGATATCGACAACACCGTTTAGCTTTGGATGCTGGATGCCCGCAATCTCACCAACGACTGGTGTAACAGCTCTCCTAAGGCCGACTTCTCTAGTCGCAAGGCCGCCACGCTCATCCAAGCTCCGCATGTTTGCGAGTGAAAGCTTCGGTGGGAGATATACTGAGGTCAGCTCGCTCCAAGGCGCCTGTAGGCTTAATTCGCGGGTTCCATCCGTCGACTCAGACAGCACCAGAATCATTGACACACTTTGATCAACAATCTTGCAGCAGTCAATGACCTTTTGTGCTTTTCGCAGCTGCCCAAATGTGACGTTTATCCGCCCAAGCTCAGACGACGGCGCCTTATCCGTCACCTGTAGATGAAGGGTTAATAGCTGAAGTCGTTTCTCCATTGAGTCTTGAACGCCAATGAGAATTTGACGACGGTTATGTTCATCAACTATGGATCTTGGTCCTGCTATACAGAAGACCCTGCAGTGTTCTCTGGCTGGGGTCTTGGAGAGTGAGTATCTGACATTGCTGTTGTCCACAGGCACACTATGAATTTTGGTGAACAGGATCTCCCGAGTCAGGCCGTCAAAGTCATGGTCATCGAGACCCATATTGTGAAAGCCTTCGAAGTCTCCACCAGCACGTAGCTCTTCCAACAAATTATCTACTGGAGCTTCTAGGAAACTCCCTAGTATATTTGTGCTCTGAGTAACTTGCCCTCCGAAGCTGGCAGCGGAAAAGGCGCCACTAGTTCGGACACGCGAGCTTCCATATGATGTCTCCCTTCGACCGCCTGTGTGGTTGGCCACTTGAGGCTGGTCGCCGAATGCCGTTCTATCTTGAGATGCCGATAAGTCAGCCCTAGCAAGCATGGAGCTTACTCGGCGCGATGTCCGTCGACCTGCTGCAGCATCCTTGTCAAGCCCTAGGGAGGATTCAAGGTTTTCCAGCGCTTTGTCCGCCTTATCTTGTTTCTCACTCTTCCGTGTACGTTTTCCTGGTAGAGTGGCTCCAAAACTTTCCTGGAAACTTGGCTGAACTGGCGAAGTAACACCGCTTGGTAGACCCGGCTGCATTGAGCTTCGTCGACGATCGCCCTTCTTTTTGGTTGCTTTGGGTGCTCTAAACGGGTCCTCTCGTGGGAGATATGTGAATCTCCAGACAGTATACATACTAGACTCTCTGTTGATGGTCACCGCCAAAGCCAGAGGCTCAGCATGCTCCGTCGAGGTAGTACCCGTGACTGGAATCTCCTCGACATGGAGGATTTCTTCGGCCCGATTTAGAAAACATGGGGACCTCCCTGATGTTCGCCTGCTCTTTTGCTTGTTATTCTTGTCCGGCTGTGTGACCACTAAACCCATATCCAGCAGCGGATCCGTCAAGGAAACCAGACGCGGCCAATGCGAGTCCTCTTTTTCGTTCGGTATATCCCACATGTTTTCAACAGTGTTGTTGAGCCGCAGCGGCAGAGCTTTGGGCCTTCCAAGTGTTTCGGTCGTGAAGGTGGACTGTTGTGAATTCCGCATGGATACGGGTGACGTTTGAGGCGATATGAACGAGTTCGGCGGCACTCGGGGAAACTTGAGGCTCGAAGCATAGCCGAAATCATTCCTCTGCTTGCGTTGTATGATGACGCCCTGGGGCGCAGCGCAGGCTGATTCAACTTCAAACGGCATGTGCACGACGTGGCTCGACCCATCCAGGAAGTAGACATGGGCCTGTGTCTTTAGAAATACCACCAAAGCCTTGGATAGTATGCGCCCATCTGACGAGCGCTTCGGCTGGAACTCATGCTGGGCAGAGGCCTGTGGCGACTGTTCCGAGGTGGGAAAATAGGTCAGCAATGCTTGGGTCACAGTCTCTTTCTCAAGCTTGAACCCAAAACACTTCCGAAATATATTTCCCCTCGACCAGATGACCGCGTCTTTGGTGACAAGCAACTCGTCCTCGCAAATGTCATGTCCGTCATGGTTTACGAAGGTCTCCCAGGTGTAGTCGGACCTGGTTGCATTTTCGTCGATGATCTGTTCCTGGACGGCATATTGCAGTGCTGTTGGCTGGTGCAGCCCAAGGGATGTCACCGCGGCCATTTTTGAGAACGCAGCTCCATCGAAGACCAATACAGCGGTTGTGTGTTCTCGTAGGGTACGGATCCCCTGGCATTGATCTGGAATTGTATTGCCTGTCGCAACGGCCGAGCTTTTCTCTACATCTGGTACCTAATGTAGCTCTGCAACGCGTGCGCCTGGTAGAGAGACGCGACTTCCGAACTGCTAAAATTCAGTGAGGGGCAGCTCAGGACGTCATTGGTTGACCGCCTAGAACTCAGCAGTTGGAGCATACAGTGCATTACTTTCAACTCGCACTAACTAGCCTCCCCCAACCTCCACCTTTGGGGTGGGCCTTTACCGTATTCAGCACTGTACTAGGTACAGGGGTTTGCTGACGTAGCTCCAAACCAGCTTCTAATGTAGAGCCGCGGCTTGAACCTGGCGATAGCTCCCAGAGCTTTCGCACCTCATGAGCACTTGACACCGGTCTCTGGCCTCTGATAAACATGAGATCGTTCTTCTCAAGTCGACTGTCATGACGGAAGGCTCGCCCGACTTGGGCGACAACGCAAATCGCGAAAATGGCGAGGCAGAGTCTGATTCCGGCCCAGATCTCGTTAAGGTCGAGCCACGACCCGAGGAGGATAGTCCTGTCGCCGAAGAGTCGGAAGAGAGTAATGATAGCGGCGAGGGCGAGGACATCGCAGAAGTAGATGATTCCGAGGATGATGAAGACACAGACGACGAGGACGATGAGCCCAAGCTCAAGTATGCTCGTCTCACCCAGCACTTGAACGCTGTCTATAGGGCGGACATGACAAGCGCCTTTATCGTCGCCGGCGACAAGATGATTATAGGTACACACGGAGGCAATATTGTAAGCTATGACAAGCCCTCACGTCCTGATCCGGGACGAATCTGACTGCCCTTTCAGCATGTTATTCAACTCCCGGTATTCCAAACAATGCGAAACTATCACGCTCATTCGGCTTCGGTGACGACTATTTCAATATCACCCTTCCCACCTCCGCTGCCGCCCACCTCGCTGAAATCCGATGTGGCGGCGAGAGCTATCTCTCAGACTACGAATCCAAAGCCATCTTCGGGACTGTCACGGAAGACGACGGCAGAATCTCCTAGAAAACCGCGCGAACCCGACCCTCTCCCAAATATTCCCTCCAATAATATATTCATCGGTACATCATCCATGGATGGGAATGTCTGTGTGCAGTCCCTCATGGATATGAAAGACGTGTCCTTGAGGAACTTCGCTCGGCCAGTACAAGCCGTCGCCTTATCGCCCGATTATAAGAATGACAGGACCTATCTTTCTGGTGGAACTGCAGGAAACCTCATTCTGACAGTGAGTCCGCCCCAGGGACGGAGCACATCGACGACTGTCGGCACTGCTGCAGCGGCAGCTTCTGGTTGGCTGGGTAGTATGGGAATAGGCACCAACACGGGCAAGGATACCGTGCTTCATTCGGGAGAAGGGACAATCAGTACGATCAAGTGGTCGCTTTCCGGGAAATATGTGGTGTGGCTCAACGAACACGGAATCAAGATTATGCGCACCAAAGTCCAACTAGAGTCTGCCGACGCAGAGGACGCTTGGAAACGGATAGGTCACATTGACAGGCCGCAAACCGATGAATGGGAAGAGATGGCTGGCGTCTGGAAGGGGCGAGCTGAATGGATTGATGAGCAAGCGATCGAGACAGATGAGGATGGGAAAGCACCTGAGCCGGTTTCAAGCTCTGCTCCAGCAACTATAAAAAAACAGCCAAAGCAAGGAAAGAAATTCGAGAGATTGTTAGTTGGCTGGGGTGGTACCATCTGGATAATACATGTTCATCCGGGTGCTGTTGGCGTTGGAAGACACGTGGGCGAAAGATCCATCGGCAAGGCGGAAATCGCAAAGAAGTAAGTTTCCGTTGACCGTCTTACACTATAGAACTGGCGCTAACGACTTCAGACTACGGATGGATTGCATTATTTCTGGCATATCGTTATATACCCAGAACTTGCTTCTTGTTTTAGCATATTGTAAACCAGACAACGAGGAGGACGAAAACGCAGACGACATCAAGCATGTCAAAGGACACAAGTCGCAATTATCAACAGCATCCGTCGGAAGCGAACCATCCGGTGGCCTAAAGCGCCGTCAGAATGCTCTGGCACCAGAACTACGCTTGATCGATCTCGTATCGCAAGCAGAAGTTGACAAAGATAGCTTGACCCTTAGCCGGTTCGAGCGGCTTTCCTCGAATGACTATCATCTTGGCGTATTGCCAGCCAATAATGCAGCCTCGGTGGTGGAATCAAGAGGCGTGTTGGAAGCGATGACTAACTTTGGAGCTGACATGTGGAACGCTACTATCAATCCGAAGTCCTTGTTCAGCTCAGGTGCCAGCATTCAGAGCAAGGATAGCAATGATGGCGTTTCAAGTACCAAGATCGGGAGCGGGTTAGGGAGCGTTCGGGGCCCGCCACGGTCATCGCCGCAAACAGTGCACCCAAATCTTGTCAAGCCCGGCGCCAAGATATTCATTCACAGTCCGTACGACTGCATCCTGGCCACGAAGAGAGATCTCGGAGATCATTTAGTATGGCTGTTGGAACATCACCGGTACGAGGATGCGTGGGCTCTCTTGGATGATCATCCAGAGATTATGATTTCGCCGCCTGAAAAGCTTCCCGATTTTGTGCCATCCACCCCGAGCAAATCGCAGCAGAGCAGCGATGACTTCTTCGAAGATGATGCCTCAGTCGCTGAGTCCCAACTCCGGTCACAATACTCTTCAGTTGAGAAAGAAAAGCGCCGGATAGGTGAAATGTGGATGCAAGAACTTGTCGAAACTGGAGAATGGAGTCGCGCTGGTCACATTGCCGCGAAGGTTCTCAATACTCCTGATCGGTGGGAAAAGTGGATTTATGCCTTTGCGGGCGCCAAGAAGTTTGACGAGATTGTCGACTTCGTGCCGTCAGAACCTATGCGTCCTCCTATTCCTGGAACTGTCTACGAAATTCTTCTCGGTCACTATATACAGACCAACAAGCCTCGGTTCAGGGAACTGCTCGAGCGGTGGGGAACCGATCTTTTTGACACGCACACAGTCACTACGGCTCTTGAGAATCAGCTCAAGTACCGTGACGTACGAGAAGACAGCATCGAGGATGGCGAGAAAGGTCGAGACTGGCGAATTGTGATGGAATCTCTTGCGCATCTTTATGAATCCAGCAGCAAGTATCGAGACGCCCTGAAGTACTACATCAAACTCCAGGATGCTGATTCAGCCATGCGATTGATAAGAGACAACCATTTAGCTGATGCTGTCACGGATGATGTCCCAAGCTTTATCGCACTTAGGGTGCCTGAAGCTGAACTCAACCGAATGACTGTCACTGAACTTGATGAAGCGACCTCAGAAGCCATCACACTTCTTGTTGAAGAAGCACAGCGTGGGCTCATCAAACCGGAAACCGTTGTTCGACAGCTCGAGAGGAAAGATCTCAACCTATACCTGCACTTCTATTTACGAGGTCTATGGAAGGCGTACCGCGAGCAGCACGCCGACGAAGCGATTTGCCTGGTGGACGACTTTGCAGATCTCGCGGTCCACCTTTTTGCAATGTTCGATCGGGATCTCCTAATTGACCTTTTAAAAGTATCAACGCACTACACGTTCGAGAAAGCGGTGCAGGAGTGTGAAAGCCACAATTATGTCCCCGAGCTCGTCCACCTTTACTCGGTAACTGGGCAGATGAAGCGAGCGCTATATCTCATCATTGATAGACTTGGCGATGTCTCGCAGGCCATTGCTTTCGCCAAGGAGAAAGATGACCCGGATTTGTGGGAAGACTTACTGAAGTACAGCATGGATAAGCCACGGTTTATTCGCGGGCTACTCGAGGAAGTTGGGACGGCCATCAACCCTATCACCTTGGTCCGGCGAATACCGGAGGGACTTGAGATTCCAGGTCTGAGAGAGGGTCTGAGTCACATCATGAAAGAACACGAGATCCAGTACAGCATTTCCTCGGGGGTAGCGCGTGTCTTACGCTCTGAGGTTGCCGCTGCACAGAACATGCTTCGTATGGGCCAAAGAAAGGGTATCAAATATGATGTGGTGGTCAAGGGTGACGACCATGTCGACATTCGGGTAAAAGAAGTGGCTACCATTGTCGCGACCAGTGCCTCGCAAGCAAGCGGGACGGAAACACCAACCGCACCGGATATTGTGGATCCGGCGACGGAACACGCCGTTGTAGCTGGCGCCAAGACGCAACAGCCGGAACACGACCACCGTGCCCCACAGCCGGGCCACTGCGCCCAGTGTCACGAACCGTTTACGGAATGGGAAATGGAGACTCTCGTGGGCTTTGCATGTGGTCATGTCTTCCACGTGAGCCATCTCTTGCAGTACCTGCACCCAGACCAGGACCCAGACCCTAGCATCACGGGCTACGGAAACGACGACGAAGACAGGATGCGAGGCGGGCGCTTTGTGGGCAGTAAAGTCACCCACGCGAGGTTACTGAGAGACAAGGTCCAGGCTGGCTGTCCAGTCTGTCGCGACAAGCGGGAAGAGGTTGAAGGGACCGCCTAAGTCGATTCGTTGTATGGGCTATGTCGAAGTGCATTGCATAAGAGGGAGTACAGGTGCACAAGTTGAACTTTTTTCAATAGCTTGGAAGGCCTCATGTAATCAAGCAGCGAATGTGAAACCAGAACACAGTGTTTAAGCCAATCATCGAATGCTGGTCAGGCCCAATTAATACACACTGGTAGTCACGACACGTTCTCGGATTTCCCGAATACCGTGCTGAAGAATAGTATTCCTTAGCAATATACCATGAAACGTCAAGACAACTGGATCGCAGACAGGCTTGTCCTTGGGCAGGTCTTCGCACAGTCGGCATCATTCGACGTTCCTTGCATAACTTGTGTGCAACCACCCCCGCAAACCCCAAATGCAGCTTCTCTGGCACATTAGCCAAAGTTGGGGAATGTGATGTCATGTCGAACGTTGATGTCGAGCTTCAGATGCTCCTTCTCCCCGCACTTGATCAACCAGGGCTCTTTGATTTCCAAGCTCATGAATCCTCCCTGATCTCAACACCAACAAAACGTGTTGTGTTGTTGCCAAGCTGACAATTGGCAATTTGGTGACAATGTCAAACCCCGATCTGGACCGCAACTCCCTCCTGGGCGGCCGCACCGTCCAGTTCAACGTCTCAACGTCGACTCCTCGCTACTCGGACTCGCCGTCTCCCGCGGCTGCTGTCGATGCTAAGCTCCCCGGTCACCACAACTCGGTGCCCCACTATCACGAGAGCTGGCACCGTGAGCTGTTCGACGTCGGCATCTTCAAGGACACCATTCTGCCCAGCCTCTCCCTTCATGGATCTCTAGCTCTCGTTGCTTATGGCATTGGTCGCGCCACAAACAGCGTTGAGGCCAAAGATTTCTTGTGGCCCGCCGCACCCATAGCAAATGCTTGGTGGTCGGCTGTAGGACGCAAGGTCCAGCGTGGTCTCACTCTTGGTCAAGCCCTAACTCTGCTCTCACGCCCGGAGCGTCTGCTTCTGACTGGTGTCACTCTCTGGGGTGGGCGCCTGCTCTACCGCATCTCGAGCCGCTCTGCTCGGCGCCGTAAGTCCGGTAAAGGTACGGATGATGCACGTTACGAGGAGGCTAAGAAGGAAGACGGCTTCTGGAACAAGGCACTCTTTACCATCTTCATCCCGGAGGCCTTGGTTCAAACTATCATCACACTTCCGTTCACTGCTCCATTCCACCATCAGGGCAAAGTCCTCAGTGGCTACCACCCTATCATCCAGAGCGTAGCCGTTGGGTTGTTCTCCGCCGGTCTGGCTCTTGAGATTCTTGCCGACTCGCAACTGGCTGCCTACAAGGAGACTACTAATGACGAGCATGCCGTATACAAGGAGGGGGTATGGTCACTTGTCCGCCACCCCAACTACCTCGGCGACGCTCTTGTGCACTTCTCCTTCCCGTTGCTCCTCTACGGATCTGACCTGCTGGCTCCCATCGAAATCCTCGGCAGCATCGCCAACTACCTCTTCCTCCGCTACGTCGGCGGGGACAAGCAGACTGAAGCTCATCAACATCGCCGATACTCGCAATCGAGCCACGAGAAGCACGCCGACTTTGAGCGATTCAAGGCGAGTCACAACTCATTCTGGCCCAAGGCTGACGTCTTGACCAATCAGTGGCTATGGATCGTCCTTGGGGCTGGCGCTGCCGGTGCTGCTGTTGAGCAAGTGATCAACCAACTGATCTGAGAATGATGGCAATAATGTGTTATTATCGAATGTTTCAGTCGATTTTGGGAAACGGAACTGCAAACAAAAGCCAATATGAACAAATCAAGTTTTCATGCTTTATTAGTATGCAGGAAATTGAACGCTTATCTTTAGAACGACTAGCTTGGCTTCAGCATTTATAATTTACCCTCCGATCATAATACCAGTGTCAATAATTTCATAGACGCATATCTCACGGGCGTGCTCCGTGGCATGTATTATCCAGTTGTTTTAACGTTACTCAAATTGGCTCGACGGGCAGAGCTTCATGCCAGGCCGCTGAATGCTTTGACACGAATTCCCACAAATTTCATTCTACAGCTGGTAGAGCCCCGACATTATAAGCTTCCATTATACGGAACTCGTAAATATACTAGATACCATCAATAGTTATCGGAATCAGCAAAACTACTCCTTATATTTCTGGTCTTTGAATCCCGCAAGAACCTCAACCGTTCCGTCCCCCTTCTCGGCCCAGCGCTTCCGAGCGATCTCGGGATTCAGCTGGAGTGTCTGCTTGGCCCTGACCCATTCTTCCATGGTCACCAACTTGTCGAACCGAGGCTTGACGCCAGCCTTCTCTAGCACCGGCGAGTCGGTGATTGGCTCCAGCACGGTCTCGTTGTGCGGGCGCGCAAAGTATAGCAGACCTGTCCGCTTGTACTGGCGCTGGTCCTCGGGGGGCGCAACGACGCGGTGCACCGAGCTCTTCAACCAGCCACCGGTAAGATGCGAGATGGTGTCGGCCAGGTTGACGGTGATGGTGCCCGGCTCGGCCTTGACCCACGTCCAGTTTCCGTCCTCGCCCAGCACCTGGAGCCCGGCGACGGGCTGACGAAACAGCAGCGTCACGGTTCCAAGGTCCGTGTGGCCGCCCGTGGTCCCGTTCTTGCTGTCGGTCCATTCCTCGTCAGACCGAGGGTGGTAGAGCATGTACCGGAAGTGGTCCTCGCTCTTCTGCTCGTACGTGTGCTGTCGGACGAGGTAGTCCTCGTCGGGCAACTGCAGAACAATGGCGAAGAGGCGCAGCAGCGGCAGAACCACATTCGAGTGCAGCGAGCGGTGGAAGTGCTCAATCTCTGACAGATGCGCCTTGAAAAGATCGGGGTGGTTGTACTTGCCCTCAAAGTCCTTGGTGAACTTGGCAAAGTTGTACATCTCGATGTTGTCCTTGGCCTTGACTTGGATCGAACGCCCTGGTCGCCGCCAGCCGTTGTAGTCAGCTTGCGCATATTTGATTTCGAACGGCTCCTTCTCCGATACTGGGAGCTCGAAGAAGTTCTTGGCTAGCGTAAATTGTTGGTCTACGAGTTCCTGGGACAGGCCGAAGTTCTTCACGTAGAAGAAACCGACATGGTGGACGGCATGTTCGAGCTGCTTTGCCAGGCGTTCTTTGCCGCCCTCACGATCATAGTCGGAGAGGTCTAGAGTGACCAGCTCAGACCAGGGGAGGTCGGCGGTGGTCTCTGGTGGGTGCTCATACGGCTTCAGGTTCGCAAAGTCGTACTTGCTGAAATCTTGGGCGCGTGCCTTGGTTTCTGTGACTGTGGACGACATTTTGATAACAAGTGTGAGAGTTTCACAAGATAGATGTGTTTATTAGTTCTGCTACGTGGGGTTTGCGGGGTGGTGAACACTATCTGGACCGGACAAAGTGTGAGAAGCTCTCTTATACCCGTGGGCGACTATAGAGTGTGGGTGGGGACCGATTTTGTCACTTCAACCCCGAATGTCGCCATCGCCATATCTTGTCGGCTATTTGTAATCAACAATAAGAGTGATACATTGGAAAGTTCATCCATATTTACATTCTTCGATCTTGCCAGGCTCGGAGTATACTTGCAATGGACGAAAGCCCATGTCATGGATCTGCCTCTTCAGAAGTAACCACTATCATTGGCTGATTGCCGGTCTTAAAACGATGCCGTACGATACGAGTAAATTGGTTGATTAGACTAAATCATGATTTAAATACGAATCTAACCAATGACAAGATGTGTGCGGTGGAATTACTTTGGTCAATTGAGTTCGTGTAAACCAATGTTATCCCTACATGTACCAATCGTCCTGGGGGTAATCTTATCATTCATGTGGGGGTTCGTCCCTGCACTATCTAGCTGGAGGAAAGATATCCCCAGCCTAGATAGTTGTTGTACAGTTGTTCTACCACCCCAATATCTAGTACAAGCTCCTTATTGACCAATTTCTTGTCCTGCGACTCCATACATGGTCTTCGAGTCGTCTATAGAGCGAGCCCATAGAGCCCAAATACCGCTGCATCGATGTCTGCAGTCGCTAGAGATGCCCCTCTATCCATCTACATATGATTCGCCTGCATTATACCGTCCTGGAGCGTTTGACACGTCGAATCGGATGTTAATAAAGGACATCGCAAATATTTATCTTGTGGTTACTTACACCAGGCCGGCTTCGATGAGTAGCTTCAGGGCATCTACGTTTCCACGGCGGGCCGCGGCATAAGCGGCACTCTTTATGTGTACACATTTTGCGGTCGGCTCAGCACCAAGCTTCACTAATGCTTTGATGATAGTGATATCGACCTTTCTGTGGATGAGATAAGCCAGCAGAGAAATGTTCCCCCTAGGCAAATAGTGGTTAACCGGACTTCCCGCGCCGACTAGTTTCCTCGCCACCGCTTCCGTGCTCGCGTGGTGTATGGGCAGCTCGTCCTGTATGGTGGCGTTGACATTGGCGCCCTGCTGGAGCAGATAATCCACCATGTAGAGATCGTTGATTCGCACGGCCTGGTGTAGAGCATTCGTGGGCTCCTCTCATGAAATTCCTTCTACGATCACTCCTGCATCCAAGTTGACGCCCATCGCCACTATTCTCTCCACGGTTGGTCTCATTCCTTTGTGGACTGCCCATACGAGGGCATGGTTACGAGTCCACCTACAAGGCGAAAAATATCTTGTGTAGGCCCAGAAAATTGTTTTGCGCAGTCGCTTATAGAGCTCTTCGAGGGTGAGATCAAGGAACCACCGGCTGAGGAAGAGCAAGTGGAACAGGTCATCAAAGTGTGCGAATCTTAGGATATTGAGCCAGAGCTCTGCGGGTAACGTTATAAGTAACATTCTGGTATGATCTGTCTCCTGCTGGGAGTATGGGAGCGTGCTCAAACGAGCGGTCGAACGCTTGCGGAGACAACGTTATATTGAGATTGGAGGCGAAATTTTTTTAATAAACTTAAAAGGAAGGAGGAAGAAAATCGCCGACGACTGGTTGCATTGTCGATTTTATATGCTTATGCTGCAATTTGCGCAATAAATCTTGAACCAAAGAAAAGAACTCTAAAGCTTTCATACACCGCATAGACGATTACAACTCAGCGAGAAGCATACCACCAAAGGAAAAAAAAAAGAAAAAAAAAGAAAAAAAAAAAAAAAAAAGACTGGCTAACGTGAGTAAGAAAGGAATTATGGGTAGCGTATTAGTCATCCTGATATATAATAGAGCCGCAGCGCTGGCAGATTGCTCTGCGCGCCAGTTGTGATATCTGACGCCTGATGTATCAGAACGGCAACCGCAACCTCTGTCACTACGGCGAGCGACGACTACGCTGTCGTGGGTGTCGTTACCGCCGTGTTCGTGTGGCCAATTCTGTCCGTGATTGACAACAGATAGACAACAGGGCCGGCAACCACGACGACCCGTCAGAGCTGGGGACGGAGATCGCATCTGTGGAGGGGATGAGGTCGAAAACCCTACGCGAGACACTGAAAGTAGCCATCCTAGCCGTGTGGATACGGTCTGGGGTAATTCGAATGAGGATACTCGGTCAATACACCAGTGCCGCAGGTATACGATCCGTTGCGGAGATTTGTTATTCCGGCGCAGCGAAGCAGTATTTACGTACGAAGGGATGATTACATATGGACCAAGCATGTTCGCTTGTTAAGTCATGAAAAATACCGCGAGTAAAATTAATGTGTTGAGCTTGCGCACCGGAGGAGCGTGTAGGCGCTGCAACACCGACCAGAAAAGCTCCATTCTATTCGAATGTTGTCAATGTCCTCGTTTCTAGGATTGAGAAGGCCCAATGAGAACTCAATCCACCTGTACTTTGAAAAGACGAGCACCTCGTACAAATTCCAAGGGTATCCTGCAAGAAAATAATTCCAAACACACTCAATAATCTGCTCCATCATGTCATCACATTACATGCTCACTAGTTCCATCCCAGAAATCGTCCATGTCCAAGGCTAGCAAAAGCCGCCCTGGAACCCGATATCTCTATCATTGTTTATCTGAATCAGCGGTTCTCTAATTGCGCTTCGTGCCGTCATATGTCGTATGGTTCTTGATCCTCTCGATCCACATCCTGGCAGCCCTCCAGTCTTGCATTACGAGCGCGAATGTATTTTGGGTCATGCCTCATCGCAGCATATGATTTTGCTTCCAAGTGTACAATAGGCCCACCCCGTGAAGCCTTTGCTTTCAGTTCCTGGAGCTCGGAGCCTATGATCCACCATATGAAGGTAGATCGGTTGTAGTAGTTTTTGTAGTAAGTCGAGGCTCTCAAAAGACACCATGCCGTGTGTTGTTGAGTTTTGGGGCTGCCTGCAGTCAAAACTTTACCAAGCGTCCCAGTAAATCCACTACACCAGTAAATATATGTTAGTCTTTCCATGTATCGATAACAAACTGAAATTTCCTTCATCTTGGTCACATCTCGATACGATGGACGCAATCCTGCCTCTACTAGAATAATGTAAAGGAAAACAAAGAAAGATATGAGACATGCCATACGTACCGAGGCTTGATAAGTTGGAATTTATCGAAACACATCCCTACTTTCATGTCGAAAGTAATCTCTTCGCGAACATGCAGTGTCTCTACCTCACGGTGAAAATGTTCCAGGTCGTTCGTCAGGTATTTCATTCCTTGAGCGACTCTTGGATTGCCTCCAATCCGTAGTTCGTTGTAATGATTGAAGTAAGAAGCAAGATCATCGTCCCAGAACTGGGTTTCCTTTCCGCCAGTGGACTTGCTTAACCGATCTAGTTCTGCGTCAACTGCAGGTATCATGACGCTAAACTTTAGATAGTCAATTATGTGGGAAGGCGGTTGTTTACCAGTCCATGTGTCCGCCTTGTATTTGGGTTGAGGTGGCTCCGGCTGGCCCCTGAGTAGTAGACTCCTCTTGAAGCGAGAGAATTCCTTCAGTGGAAACACGATCCCTTGCTTCGGCTGGTCTACGAGATTACTCAGCATTGTGCTCAAGCGCACCGCCGTCGCGTCGGAAACAGTTTTCCTGTGGTAACACAGACTCTCTTTGAATGCGGTACACATGCCCAAGAAACTAGGTTGTGTGTTGAAATCAAGACCATCCTCAAGAAATTTTAAAATTGCCCTGCTTCCATACGTTTCGTCAAGCGTTTGAAAGGTGGTAGTGCGCTTGGAGAGGAAACCTTCCTTGAAGAGATCTGGAACCGTCGGTATCGGCGCAGAGTCGAAGTTGTTGACAATATCGGGGTCCCAACACACCCAAGCCCTATCGCCGTCATAGTCGCCGCCGCTGAGTTTGTCGGCGAGCGCGACATTGCCCTTGCTGGGGAAAACGATGACATCCTTGAGAGCCCCTAGTTCCGGCTTGAAAACAGCCTTCACCTTTTGGATATCGCTAACATAATGTGCCGGAGAGCGAGCAACAAGGACGTCCACATCGTGTAAGTGGGTATCGGAAAACCCCGAAATCTCGTCTCTGAAATTTGAAGAGAAATTCAAATGCACTTCGTCCTCGGCTAGAATGCCTTCGAAATCCACAACCATGTAGGCATAGACGGAACGTCCCACTGTGATATTGATGCGTCTCTTCAACTCCTCGAATCTTTCTTTGCAGAGTTTCCAGATCATGTCCCATAGCACTCTTTGCTTCAGAGGATCAAATCCAGCCGCCAGGAAGAATTGTATGCGGTCCTCATCATGCTTGGGAACGCTGCCAAGACGGGGCACTTGGTCGTTCTCTAAACGCTCCAATCTTCGAGACCTTGGGTTCTTGTCGACCCATGCTGAGCAGGATAGTGGATCCTGCATCGCGATACGCTGCGCCTCTATCTCATCATTCAACAAATGAAGTAAGAGATTACGTAGATATGCCCTAAGTGCTTCTTTTCGTCGTTTTGTTGAAGCCTGCTGCATGAGAATTGGCAAGAACTGTGTGTTTAAACTGGCAGAAGTCGGCAGTTGAGGAACGCTGCTGACTTCAAAGACCCGATGCTCTTCGTCTTCAAAATCACAATTCCACTTGCGTTGCGAAGGATACGTTTCGATCCATATAGTGTCACCCTTGTCAGCAACATCAAGAATCCAGAAACCTTTTGCGCTTCCAATGCGGCCCTGAAATCCAGCAGGTGTATCGGCCAGTCCCATTGAATCGCGAACTTTTCTGGCCAGCGCAGGTGACATCCGCCCGATCCCATCATTCATAACCTTACCGGCAGGGGAGCGAATATCATCATCCATATGGCGGAACTGTTCTTGTTCTAATACCACTGTCGGCTCAGTACGGCTGAGGCCAAGGGAAATTCGTGAAAAGAGTTTTAAGCTTGGTTGACCGACGTTTTGGGACGGTTGAAGTAGCCATTCAATCAACCCAGTCACACTCATCTTTTGATGGCGCGTAACTGACTCGTTCCTGGACGGGTATCGTGCGAGTTCCGGCGTCTGAAAGTCATCTCCGTCCTGTGCAAATAGATAAAAGCGGTCTTTCGTGATCTGTTTTGGCTCTGGCTCAAATCCGTCACTCTTACTCGCTAGTTTCTTACTGGGGCCATCCCTGAAAGATCGAACGTAGAACGGTTTCCAGAGCCGGCCAGCTATAGGATGAAGGTTAGTGGCAACCCAGTGCCTTGTGTGAGCAAGAGCTTCCTGGGACAAGACTTTGAGCGTTGGAACATTCTGGGGATCAATCGAGGGAAGAATCATCTCGACGAATCTATCAGAACCGAATCGACGAGCTAGGCGGTTCGAATCATCGATCTTCAGAGGCTGGAGTTGAACTTGGAAAAACGGCCCAGTGTTAGTCGTCGATGGAGTCAGAGTAACACCGAGCACCACAGCCTGTTTATTTAGACGAAAGTCGACAAGGCCTGCGTTCCAAGCTGCCGGACTGCATTTGTCCGGGAGCGTCTTGCCAGTGAATGCGACATCGCCACTGAGAATACGCCAAAGACGATTCTGATCATCCCAGCACTGCTGGTACTCGAGCTCGAAGGTATTGATTTCAACTTTACAATGCAGCAATATGCGAAGAACCTCCCATATAACCGCGAAAGGAGCTGCTGCAATACTGGCTGGTACGCGTGGCCAGGAAGCACGTAGACGATCATCCAACTCCTGAATAGTCGTCGATGGAATATCGATGTTCGGCTCCGAGAAACTCTCTTCCAGCCGTGCAATCTCATTTTCCGCAAGGAGACTGCTAAAATCTGAGTAGCTGTGTGTGGGGGAACTGCGATCGAGATACCGCCGGATGTGGTCATAAGCTTCTGGATTGTCATCAACATGGTCAAGAGCTTCTGTGAAATCGTTCTGCGAGAACAGTGGCGGTGCAGGTGGCCATCTAGCTTTTTCCTGGCTGCTGGCCTCGACTGTCGTCTGAGTTCCTTGAGAGACCCGTGGCCCCTGATCCGAGAAGATGAAAGACTCTCGACTGACGTTAGTAGAAAGCCCATAGAAGCTCCGATCATGGCTTCGTCCAGCAACACTCTTTGGTCGCTTGGCTAGATTTTCCGCAAAGTCATCTGACGTACGTTTAACGGTATTGGGTTGGGGGCGGGGTGTGCCACTTGACTCTCGGGATTCTAGAGGAGTTATCTCGCGATCAGCTTTCTTTATTGAGCTGGCTGAATCCACTCCAAGGACAGGCTTATGCTCTTGCAGAACCTTCTCAAATAGTTGTTTCAGTTCCTCCCTTTCTGCAAAATTTGTCGCTTTTGGCGAGCCAGTGATTACCGGGGTGACGCTCGAATCCCCACGGGGCTTGAGCACCCATTTCTTACAAAGGCTTACGGCACGCTCGTGGAAGGTCTCCAGTACTACATCGAGAGTGTTCTTCCGCAAATGAATCCCAAAGCGACGGTAAATTGTCGCATCACGATCTTCACGGCCTTGTTTCGCTAACTCAAGCTGCTTCCGAGGCGATTGTTCTAGTACAGCTTTGTTCGGGATCCTCAACTCCAGGTGGTACTTCCGTGAGAATTCCAGGAAAGAGTGCTCCAATTCGGTGTCACGAGCAAGGGATTGGAACGAACTACGCGCAAAGGAGTTGACGACATTGTTCTTCTTTGGCGTGTATGGATGCATGACCGTTGCCAAAGAAGGGCGAATAGCAGAGACCCAAATGGTCCCTGTGCCCAACTTGGCATACGTTAATGTACTTCAATTTGAGCCAAACCTGGTCAAGGTGTCAGAGAGAGCGTCATACAGGAGAAGACGTCGCACTGGCACACCATCTGACCCCAAGATGGCAGCCAATTTGCTGCAGGGCAAGATCAGCCCTCTAATGAAGGACGATCACCGGACAGCGGGCAACATGGGGGGAACCGAGCTTACCTGGGTTGACAGTTTAGTGTTGGGCCGGTGAGCTAGGCTGGTTCCCAAATAAGACCAGTGGCAAAGCGATCGCGACGGGTTCACGTGGGTTACGCAGGAGTGGTTGAGAGGGTGCAGATGGTCCCAGGGGAGAGGGGTAGTCGAAAGACGCGTGCCCCTGGAACAGCGTGTAAAGCAGCTGCCGCCGGTAGAGCTGCTTCAGCTGAACATACACGGTGCAGGGTGCTGCTAACCCAGGACGGGACGAGACCTGCAGCAGCAAGGCACCCCTCGGCCCCTCCCGTAATGCGGGGCGTTTCCCATTCAGGCCACATCGGACGCGGATTAATGTTGGTAATCTCCGGGGCTTGGCAAACCTGGCACGGGCTGCAGGAGCTCGTGCGTCAGATGGCAGGGGCCCGGTGCGCTGAAGAGGCTACCGCGAACCTGGAAGCAGCGATTTTGGCGGCGATTGATTTTGGCAGCGATTGACTTCGGCGTGCTCGGCGTTGAGCCCCACTCGACGCCAACGAACCAATAGTTCGCCTCATTCTGCCCCCGCGCCTGGGTGTAAATGATGCAAATGCACAAAGGGCTCTTCGGTCTTCGCTGACAGCTCGGCATCCTAACATCTGATTCACCTGCTGTCTTGACTTGTCCTGACCAAAATCATAGTAAGGCCAAGCCGATCTAACACTATAGTGTCCAATTGAACTTTCTCTCGTGGGTCCATCTCCTCGTTTAACCTTCTTGCCAAGCGGGGCGCCGCGTGCCTGCCCGAGGCCCAGTCGACAACTATACGCTGTGTCCATGTCGAGCTCTCAGGACATCAACCATATTCCCGTCGAGGACTTGACGCCGGAAGAAGCTAGTCGTATCATCCATTCACATCGCAAGGTTCGCTACGGTAAGTGCTCCGGTCCTTATCTTGAAGCGCCAAGTGTCCAGGTGCGTCCGCTTGCTAGGGAACGTCGTGCCGGCGAGGCACTTTGCGCGGACTCTTTGCCCAGATGTAACAGACGCCATGCTGACAATATCATCCGCAGGGACTGCTTGTTGGCCGTGCCGCCAGCGTAAGGTCAAATGTGACAATCAGCAGCCGTGTGAGAATTGTGTGAAGAGGGAGCATCCGCAACTATGCTCTTACAAGCCCAACCGCTCGAATACCGGCAAGGCTGGATCAATCGATGCGGGAAGTTCCCATGGGACGAAAAGGCCCCATTCTCCAGATGAGAGCGACGACTATGATCATGGAAATGACCATCAGCCTCAGGGGTGGCCCAGAGCTATTGGTATGTGTATGCCTATGAGCACCGCGAAGAACTCTCTCGTGCTGACCTGTTTATCAGACCAGTCGGAAACTATGGAAATCCCTCGTTACATTGGCCAGAATAGTATTCCGGCTATATTACGAGACCAGCCATCGCCTATTGACACAAAAAACGGCATAGATATACGCAGAGATATGCGTCCTATCTGGGGCATGGACAACTCTGCGCCATTCCCGCTCATGTCAGCGCATCACCTTGACAAAATGACGCAGGAAATATCGGCTGAGCTCCCCTCCGACCGGGAGGTCCTCAAGTGGGTCGTTATTCAGTGTTTCAAAACCGGACACTAACATGTTCTGCGTAGGCTCTTCAAGTCCTATAAGGAAGTCCCTCACCCCTTTTGGGGCTTCGTGATTGATATAGACGACCTTGAATCCCGTCTAATGATTTATCTCGAAGAGCGCGCGAGGAGTCTCAGGGAAGCTGGCCCCAGTGCACAGCCCATCTCAGCCTCCTGGCTTGCTATTCTTTTTGCTGTCCTCGCTGTGGGATCCCAGTATCATGACTCTCCCTACCACGTAAGGACTCGAAACTCGCAGAGATACATTCAGATCTGCTTTCACTTCTTGAGACTCGGTAACTTTTTGTTGAGGTCAGTGCGACTTGATGCGAGCATTTTGAAGTCAGGATCTTACTATTTCTACAGACCTAACCTGGACTCCATCCAGGCCCTTCTTATGACCAGCTTCGTGTTATTGAATGACATGAAAGCAGAAGGCTCATGGGCATTACTTGCATTGACTTGCCGATTGGCTCAATCCTTGGGGCTCCATCGAGCACCCCCGCAGGAAAACCCTCCTTCAGAGATGTCCGTTAAGGACTATGTAAGAAGAAAGCTTTGGTATATATACCTAAGATAAGCATTCCCTGGGTGTTTCGTTTTGCTCACATCTGCTAGGTGGACATGTCAATGGCATGATACGTTGACTTCTCTCTCCTTTGATCGGTATGATATATTGACTCGCCATATATTCATCGCTAATCAAATTGAACAGACCAAACATGACCAATATCCAATGTTGTGCTATTCCACTTTCACCCAGCGCAACTGTTGGGGGTCTTTCTTATCTTGAAGCTATGTATCATCTCTGTCAGATTATCTCAGAGAAGTTGAACCCAGATGACATCGCAACCGCTACGTACGACACAATTATGGCCAATTGTGAACAGGTCATGTCGTTGCGACAGAGAGTTTACCCCCAGTTGCGAAACAAGGAGGCATTAAAAACAGTGGTGGATCGACTTCAGCACTATGCACTTAGACTCCACACAGCCTTCGTCGTATCCGTGTGCTGTCGACCGGCGCTTCGAAGCGATTGCAAAATCCTGACCTCGTCGGATAAGAAAATGTTGGCTGCCAAGTGCAAGACGAACTTGATCGAGACGGTCAAGATGTTCCTCTCAATGCACAACATTTCGGTCATACCTACACGAAGCTGGGCTTTCACATATCATGGCCTCTCATCAGCAGTCCTCCTTGGTCTCTTGTCCGAGCCCAAAACAGAACCAGAAGTTCGCCGCCTTCAGGGCGATCTGATCTCGGCCCTCTCCGCCGCGGCAGCTAAAGAGCGGTCCAGCCCACCACCCGGGCACATTACGGTGAGCGACAAGGACATTGAATTGTCGGGGCCCTTGTCACGGGCTCTGACTGCCCTGAAGCATATCTACGACTATGGATCACTGCTTGGGCTTTCGGGTCTGAAGAGCGAAGTGCCTTCCGGGGCGAGAACGCCCGTGGCAACTATGCAAACCACACCCATCGCCAACTTGCAGCAGCAAAGAGCACACGCTGCGATGGATCCGCACCAAGATGCCGCTCTAGCCATGACTGAGCTGCAAAATGGCGCTACGTTGCCTGATTTCCCGATGTAAGTATCGATTCGCTACGGAGGAACTCGGCACTAACGCGCAGCAGCAATATGCAATACCAGCCAGCAATACAGCAGTCAATGCCAGTTCAAGGCGTGACAGATATGGCGCAGATTGACCCAGCAACGTACGTGTCCAATATGTCGCCCATGGACTTGTATGACTCGATCTTTTGGGGTAAGTTGATCTCACACGACACTTATACCTTCCCCATTTTAACTAAAACTTATTCGTTGGCTAGAATCACCGGACCCTTTTTACACGGGCACTGACATGAATTTCGATTTCATGTCTCAGCAGCAGCAGCAGCCTCCACCAGGCTCTGGGGGACAGCATTACTTCTACTAGTTCTTGGTGCGATTCAATTGTTCATAGCGTGTTTTGGTTGGAGCAGATGAGGGGATTTTGCGAGGAAAAAAGTTGAATTTTTGTGGCGCGTATTTCATGGTGTTTGGGATTGAATGGCATTTATGGCAGGAAAATTGGTTGAACTGGGGAAATTGGCAGCACTTGCAACGGATCATGGAACATGTGTTTGATGCCTTTCTGAAGACCATCTCAGAGGTGCTGTAGTTGTCAGTATCGTTGAATCGTAACTCTTGATACCAAGGTCAACAGATTCCAATGGTTCTTGACCATGCCCAATATTCTAAAAATATATATAACTATACCAATGCATCCAGCACAACTTTGACCATGGCGACAACTTTCTCTTCTTCGAGTCTGGATGAAAATGTTAATGAACATCTCAATTACCAGAAGATCAGGAATTCTCACCTTCGTCCCACTAGTTGTAGATTCACGGGCATTTTATGCACTGCGTCCGGGTTATCTGAATAAGATTAGCATCAACAACCAAATTATCACTTCCTCCTCGATACTCACATTCACCTTGGATAGCCTCATCTAAATCACTCATGGGTTTATAAGCTTCACCGAGCGCCTTGTCGACTCCCGCGTCTACCGCCATACCCGACGGGAATGATACGCACGAGTAGTCCAAAACATTGTATACTCCCGTGTAACCAACTGCAACGACTCGTCAGTAAACTCAGTTGACTCGGGAACACACATGAAAGCACTGACCATGTCTGAACTTGCCATTCTCCACACTGCTGTAAGGCGTGGTAGGACACAGAATGGCATCAATGCCCTCCTTGTTCCAGCGGTCGAGATACCTCTTCTGATACTCAACGCGGTCCAGGTGTAGCTGCCACATCTCAGACGTGCTGAGCTCCTTCGCCGTCTGGTACTGCCCCATCTCGGGCCTCCACGGCTCGCCCGATCGCTCAATCTCCCTCCGGATCGCCTTGCCACCATCAGCTACAAACATGCGTTCTAGCAATTTTGAGCCCCCGGGCTGGTCCTCGGACGACCAGTCCACGATCTCATGGCCAGCAACCCGCAACTTCTCTACGGCGGCCTTGAGTGCGCGCGTCACGGGAGGCGTGGGCAGAGCCATACCGTCATTCCACATGACCGCGATCTTCAGCTTCTTCGGCAAGTCGACGCTGCGCCAGGGGATAGGTAGACACCGCGGGTCCGCGAGCCACGGTTCCGAGCCCACCACCGTCTTGCAGTAGAACTCGAGATCCTCCAGCGTGCGGGTCAGCGGGCCGTTGACGCTCTGCACAGCCTCCTGGCCGGGCATGCCGGAGCGGCACCGCAGCGTCGGGAAGCGGCCGAAGCTGGGCCGCAGGGTGAAGATGCCCGTACAGGCGGCCGGGATGCGCAGCGAGCCGCCAATGTCGGTCCCGACGCCCCAGGGGCTGCCCCGGAAGGCGATGAGGGCCGACTCGCCGCCCGAGGAGCCGCCGCTGGTGAGCTTGCGGTTCAGGGGGTTCACGGTGCGGCCGAAGGTGTGGTTGACGGACTCGGCGATCATCATGGCCGTCGGCACGTTGGTCTTGACGTAGAAGACGGCGCCCGCGGCCTGCAGCAGCTCTGCGAGCACCGAATCATACTTGGCGCCGTCGCCGATGTGGCTCACGAATCCTACTGTCGCGTCTAGGCCGAGCAGGTTGAAGTTGTCTTTCAGCGAGATGGGCAGGCCGTGCAGAGGGCCGATAGGTTTCCCCGTGCGTGCGAGATGCTCGTCGAGCTTCTTGGCTGTCTCGAGGGCACGGTGGAAGCATGTCTCTGAGAGGCAGTTTGTCTATCGAGATACAATCAGATCTGCGGGTGGGGAGCCTTGTGGAGGGAGGGGTATTACCAGTTGATGTGCTGCCGAAGCACGTTTGCAAAAAGCCCGAGTCACGGTCTCAGACGTTAAATCGCCAGATGCGAGTTTGGGCAGCAGGTCCAAAGCGCTAGAGTTAGTGATGGCAAGCTCCTCAGGGGTAAACCATCCCGACGCCTCGGGGAAGCTGGTTACATCGTCTACACTCTCGGCGGGTAGCAACTCGGCTGGGATCGTCCACTCGGGAGGTATAGAGTCACGCAGAGCCTGACGTTTCTCTGCTGCGCGTTCTTCCCAGTTTGCCACTTTCAAAGTCATCGTGTCCCTGGATGTGATACAGTGTTTCTATAAGAACTACACCCTTCGCGACGATCTGTGTTTTTATTACTATTTATGCTAGGTGCCAATTATGGCAGCTGGGGTGGGCATTGATGGCATCATCGGCACTGGGCCGATGCCGCTAGAGACACGTTCGAAGCATGGTGGCAGCCGCATGCAGCTAGCAGGCGTCGTCAAGCTGATGGGGATATGGCGCGCCGCTTTGCCATTACCGAGCGTCTTGACAAATGTCTGATGCGTTCTGGGGTTGGACAATGGAGAGTGAGTGGCTTTCGGTGCGCTGTGTCTCGACCGATCAGCGGGTAGTGGGGACGCCGTCGCGAGCCGGGGGATTCAAGAGTGGAGTCGCTGTGCAGAACCTTATCTTCCACTATCGACCTCATGTCATGGAGGAGCTCTTTATCTGTTCAGGAGCTGTTTGCCGGGAGAGCCCGCAAGTTTGCCTGCCGACAGAAAGAGTCTCTATCATGTCTTATTAGTACCGAGAGCCGACACTGCGTCGGTTCCTTGTTGTGTTGTTGAGCCAAGCATCTACTGCCGTGCATTATCTCGGACCATAGTCCGAACGCATCTCGCAGCGGGGGGTCCGTGGCAGCTCACAGACGGAGATCCTGAGATAACAAGGGACATCGTACTGCGAGATCTTCGAAACATATTAATCGCGAGCCCCGGTTTTGAAGACGTCCTTCACTCCCACTTCGGCGCTTTGAAACCGCCGCGCATACAGCATCTGGCGCAGCTAAGCTCATCAAGATGGGTTTCCAGTCGCGGCTACACGAATACTTCCGTACGGAATACCAGCCTGGTGAGCGGAAGCTCGTTCAGAAAATCGATTTCTTCATCCTGACGTTCTGCTGCTTGAGTTATTTCACAAACTACGTAAGTACCTCGTTGGATTGTTGAGTACGAGTTCTTACCAGTATATCAAGCTCGATCGGTCAAATCTTGCCAATGCCTATGTCTCGGGGATGAAAGAGGATCTGGGCTTCGTTGGAGACCAGTACAACCAGATCAACACATGCTTTACGGTTGGCTATGTGATCGGCCAGATCCCAGCAAACCTGTCACTTCATTATGTCAAACCACGATATTTCTTTCCGTCCATGATGTTGATATGGGCTGGACTCACAATGGTGACGGCTTCGGTGCACAACCCAGGGTCGATCATGGCCATCCGATTCTTCCAGGGCATCGCCGAAGCGACCACGTTCATCGGCACCCATTACATCTTAGGTTCATGGTACACAGAGCGCGAGCTTGGTAAGCGAAGTGGAATTTTCACTGCTTCGGGTCTTGCCGGCACCATGATCGGCGGCTTCATCCAGACCGGTATCCATTCTTCGCTGCATAACAAGAATGGACTGACAGGCTGGCGGTGGCTCTTCATCATTGACGGACTCATCACTGTTCCCGTGGCAATCTACGGCTTCATTTTCTTCCCTGATACGCCACAAACCACGACGGCATTCTACCTAACCGACTCCGAGAAAGAGATAGCACTCTCCCGAGTACCTTTGGTAGAGGAGAAGTCGCCGATTACTTGGAGTTTCCTAAAGAAGGTGCTCACATCGTGGTACTGGTGGGGCTTCGTTGGGCTCTGGATCATTGCGGGTGAGACGGAGTCCTTCTCCTCGAACTCCCTACTGTCGTTGTATCTGAAGAGCCATCCTACCATCAAGTATACGGTGTCGCAGCTGAACAATTATCCCACGGGTGTTCCTGCCGTTGGTATTGTGTCGACTCTCTTCTGGGCTACCCTGACAGATTTCCTTAATGGGAAGCGGTACCTGGTCGGTTATTTCATTGGTGTCACCGGTATTGTAACATCAGCCATGATTCTGTCGGCTTCTAAAGATCCGACAAATCCGGCATCGACTTCCGTCGTGTTTGGAGCTTATTATTGGGCTGGCGCGGTATACGCATGCCAAGCAACCTTCTTTGCGTGGTGCAACGATGCAATGAGATACGAGGATCCAATGTACAGGGCGGTCGTTCTCGCTGGTATGAATTTGGGCTCAAATGCTGTCAATGCGTGGTGGTCGCTCATCTTCTATGGAGCGTCGATGGCGCCGTGGTTTAGTGTAAGCGATACTCCGATATCTCGAAACCTGCCTAGAGCATTGCTAACATTGTCATTTATAGCGAGGTATGTGGGCTATGATAGCTTGTTCGATCGCATTGGCAATCTGGACAGGCGGCCTATCATATTTGAGTCGAAGGGAGGACAAGAGACGGATAGTAGGGCAGGACAGCTTGATGGTGGATGGCGAGAAGGTAGTCGCTGATAAGGCGTAGTCACTTCAGACTATTACAGTAAAGCAAATCAAGGAACTTCCGAGACTACTCAACCTACTGTAAAGATAGAGGTCTGTGATTCACGCCCGTACGATCCGTCCGAGTCCGAACCTAGACTTCGATGTCGTGGCACAGCCCCAGCATATGTGGTCCTACCGTACGAGGATTAAGCCTCCAACCCCACCACGTGTTTTGTTTAGCTCCGTGTCTGTATATAAGCTTATACAGCCCGTCATTAAGAAGCCCTAGGAGCAGTAACGTTGTACAATCTGCAAGAGGCCGCCGCGCTCAGCTTTACGGCTCCCGACAGCCAATGCCTTTCCCCCTCCACTAAGCCCTGCTCTCAGGGCTGAGAAATGGCTGAGGCGGCCGAACTAAAGTACCTCTACAGGGCAGTTTCGCCAGTCGGGCGCTAAGTCGTCCCGTATTGTAGAGGCCTGCTAGCGCGTCGTCGGTACCTATTCCTGGCCAAATGTGCGGGGAATGCAGGGACTTCGGGATATTGCAGTGCCCAACGAGCCACCTGCGTTTCCGCCATCTTGATCACCTCAGCGCTTGTTCCCTATGCGTCACGAGGGCGTACACACAAGTTTTTTGCGGGCTTACCACCAGCAGCCGGTTCTCCAGGAGTTTTCTTTTTGTGGCAGGGTTCAGCCTCTCGCTCGAGGCGCAACACGAACTGCACCAGCGCCTGCCGGAAGTTGCGGGCCTATGAGGCAGCTCAGACCCATGCAAGAACCGGTAGATTCGTTGTTAATTAGTGGGCACCCGATGACCTCAGAGCCTTGGACTAAAATCTCGTATTCACTATTCTGTGTCATGCAACGTTAATTGCCATGTCAAGGGCTAGTCTACTGTGTGATGATGAAATAACTTTTAGTTAAGGGTCCTACGAGGAGAAAAGGTCGTACATACTTAAATATGGTCCCACCCTCGGATGTGATTGAGCTTTTCCGCATCATCACACTAACATAATACATTTGGTATAAAATACTACTCCTGTTAATTGTAACTGTCTTTCGTTTAACAAACAAGCAACAACAACCACCACCACAACCATCAACAAAGTCAGAAATCATGGTTTCCTTCAAGACTCTCGCCGGCGCTGCGCTTGCCGCCATCCCCTCGGCATCCGCCTACATCTACAACATGTCAGCTCCTGAGACCGCAGTAGCTGGTAGTCAGGTCACAGCGACACTCGACACATCGATCTACGTGCAGAACTATGTCGACTATTCGGTATGCACCACGTTGTTGTAACAGAGCCATTCACGATCAAGATTTACTAATTTGATTAATCAGATCACATGGGGCATCAAGCCTTCCACCTGGGACTGCGGAGAGGATATCTGCGTCGGAACACAGATTAACTTCACTGCTATCTAGTAAGCCAACACCGCGTTCAGTTGAAAGTGCCAGTTACTGACATGTTTCCGTAGCCCCGACAGCGTTCCGTTGAACAGCTTCACAGTCGATGTGACGATTCCCGACACACTCTCTGCTGGAGACTACCAGCTGGTTGCAGCCATTCCTTATCTGGTCGGCGTAAGTTCATCGCGATGGTTTGCTATCAACGAACCGTGCTAACATTTCTAGGCATCTGGCTTGTTCGACGTCCACGCTTTCTCTTCCAACATCACCATCACGGCCGCCTAAGATGTCGTTTCCACTAAGACGGATGATGAGCATAGGGATGGGCAGAGATTAGAGGCAAAATAATGTTGCATTGCATTGCATCGTATCGGCGTTAACATTGGGCATTTGCACGCATTTATACAGATAGACACCTGACCCAAATCAAGAAGAGACATGATTCGAAATGCCATAATAGCATAAACGTATGTGCTTTAGAGAGTATTTGCATGAATCGTGTTCTTGTGCGACTGCCATGTGGCGGGACACTGGAGTTGGCGTAGTCTCAAACGCTCTCTAGCACCACCGGCGTACCTGCTCTTAGCGAAAACCTTAGAAACGCTTGTAATAATCGAGTTCACCATACCACTCAATTGACTTTCATTCAAGACATCCCAGACGCGCGCAACTTACTATTTCTCAACCACTTAGCTGATTATAACAGGTTAGATTTTCTCAGAGGCTGGAAACTCCTTGTCGGTGAACATTGATACATGCAAAATCAGCTTGCGCTGCCCCCAAAAAGAACATTTCCTCAATCTTCGCTACTTACTCACCGCCGCCGCGTAATCAAGTCATGGGCGAAAGCTTGTTGGAGATAATGCGCGTATACTACACACGGCTAATGGCACCGGCGACAGTTCTAGCCTGTTCTTTACCGCCCAAAGTGCATGCCGCCCTTTTGTTTCGTTTTTCCGATGAGCGGAGGTGGAGATGGCCGGGCTCGTGCTGGGAATGCGGGTCCGTGACATCCCTCGCGTTGATCAAGCACTCTGCTCGGAAGCTGAACGTTTCAGCCCTCAAAGAACAGCTAAACTGGATTAAAAGGTCCTCAGTGCTGTCTGACTCGGAATCCTGTCAACTTTTCTTGTTCTTTCGCTATTTCTTGTGGGTTATAATTGATCAGAATCCCGTCGAATCTCACCAAAAAAGCAATTAGAACTCAACCCCTCCCCGATAGTCAAGATGGTGGGTCGCAATGCCCATGAACACGGAATCTGAGGGGTTGCGCAATGCTGACTGGATGTCCATAGGCAAGAACATTGTCTGCCGAGGAGATTCAAGTCTTCAAGGACCTTTTTGACTCTTATGTAAGTACTCCCAGGCATACTGCGCCATCCTGTATTAATCTCAACACAGGATCCCGATAAAGATGGTGAGAGCCCACGCTTTACGAGAGCATAGGCAGTAGTCCCGGGGAAATTGTGCTGATATCAAGACAAGGCAGCATCACTGTGGAGGAGTTCGCCAAGGTCATGTCCCAGAGTCCCGGCCAGCCGCCGACGGACGAGGAGGTCAAGAAGATCATCAAGGAGGTAGATCTCGATGGAGATGGAACCATCAACTTCAACGGTCAGCTGCTTGATCTTACTGCCCCATTGGAGGACGAGTGGTTCTAATGCCTAACAGAATTCATCACCATGATGACGGGCCAGCCGTACCCACCCCAAGAAGAGGACGCCGACTACGCCAAGGCGTGGAAGCAATACGAGCCGTCGCTGAACGGCTCCATCACACAGAGCCAATTCCGGCAGCTTCTGGACGGACTTGCGGAGCCGGTAACCGATGCCGAGATTGATCAGCTGGTCAATAATGTTGATGGAGAGGGAAAAATTACTTGTAAGTTCTCATCTCAGTTTGGTAACGTAGGAAATTGAAATTTACTAAATGGAAATCAGACAAGGAATTCCTGCATTTCATTAAGAACAGGAATGTGGAGGACGACATCCTGAGTGGATATCAATGATCTTGGAATTTTGTTTCATATAAAAAGAGCGATGAATGAGACGAAATCTAGAGTTCCATTTACAGGTCATTTCAACTCACCCAAGAACATGCATGTTGCTATAGGAGATATGGCTTGATTTCACATGTCTAGGCGAAGCACAACTGAAACAATCGAATTTCATGGAGTTGCTTAGTCTCAGTAAATGCCACTGGTGAAGGGAAACTCTTGCTAACATGAGATGGGCATTATCGTATTGTTACTTGTCTTATCATTCTTAAATGTAACGAGCCGTATAAACACGGAAGCGCGCCAGCTTCCTTGCGTGTGTTATCCCAATGAGAGGTATATCCGAATCCGAAGCAAGGCGTAACCCACTAAAAACGACCTGAAAATGACTTGAAAATGCCCCGTAAAAATAACCAAATAAAATAACAAACAAAGACACGATCTAACGAGCTGATCTATCATTCTTCCACGCTTTGCTATGTCAAAACAATCGCTCGAAAGATGAGAAGTGAAGCTGACAAAATTCAATCTGGCCGTGCCTTCTAGCTGGCCCTTTGAGGTGTACAATTATCCGATGGATCATCAAACTCTTCCCCGGGAGTCGGTAATGGCGTAGAGTCCATAGAGCTGACTGAGTGGTTGTCATCGTCTTGAACATCGTTTTGTTCGTCAGCCTTGACCTCCTCAACCTTTATTTCCGGCGTCTCGATGGGCCGGTTCTTCTTCTTTTCGTCGTTGGGATGAATCTTTGGCTTGACGATAGCCTCACCATGGACAATCTCAACCTCATCCTTGACCTTTTCGGTGTCAAGGGTCTTCTCGCGCTCACCAGCACCGTTCATTTGAGCATTGTCAATGTCCTGGGCGCCTTTCTCACCCATGCCACCTTCGGCGAGCTCACCGCCCTCGATGACGACGCGAAGATCCAGGTTCTCGTCTTTAGAGTAGACACGGAAGCCAACTATGCAGATGGCATTCCAAGGGTCTGGCAGTCCAGCTTCTTCGTCGGTCTCGACAGTCTTGTCGTTATTGGCAGGAGGGGGAGGTGGCGGTGCCATGCGAGGCTTCCTCGACATGTCATCGCTACTATAGAGGTCCTCCCAGTCCTCGACTGGGCTGTCGGACGAGTCATTGTCTGAGGAGTAATCTGTTCGCTTGGACTCTGCCGTAGGAGGCGGCGGCGATGAGGATTTGGCTTCAGACTCAACCGCCTTCTCCTCGGCCTTCTTGTCTTCGGCCTTCTCCGCCGTGCCCTCCTTCAAGTCGTTATTCTTGTCAGTTTCAGACTTCGCAGCCGACTCCTCGCTCTTCTCGGGCGAGTCTGCCTTGTCGGTCTGGCTGATATTATCCTTAGGCTTCTCGGCCTCCTTCTTCTTGCGCTCGACTTCTTCAGCCTCTTCTCTAGCTTTACGCTCGGCTGCCTCGGCTTCCTCTTTCTTCTTGCGGGCGGCTTCCTCGGCCTCTTCCTTCACCTTGCGTTCAGCCGCCTCCGCATCCTCCTTCTTCTTACGCTCGGCCTCGCGAACTTCGCGGTTGCGGTCACGCTTGGCCTGGTTCTTCTTCTGCTGCTTCTTGGTGGTCTCGCGGTTCAAGTGGCGCTTCTCCCACAGCTTGCGGCGCTCAGCTTGACGAGAAGTGCTCGCCTTCTTTGCGTCAGACTGCTTGCGGAGCTTGGCGACTTGCTCGAGGTGCGCAACGCCCTTGGCATGGGCTAGGTCATAAGCATAGCCGACAGACGCAAGCTTATCATGATCTTGTCGCTTCTTGCATTCACGTTTGACAACGTCCTCAATAGTGGAGAAATCCGTGTCTCGCTCGCCAACCACGCTGACGAACACAGAGTAGTTGCCAGGCTCCATACAGGGCAGTTCAATCGACACGGAGCGATCCATGAGGTAGTTTCCATGGGAACGTACAATGTAGTCTTCCGCGCCCGGCTTACCCTGCTCGTGGATACGGAAGTGCAGCCGGAAGGTGTATTGGCCATGAAGACCCTTGTAGTACCTGTTGTCAAGCTGGGAGAGTACAAGGACCAAGGGCGACTCCTTGGTCAGCGTGAAGTGGAATTTCTCGTTATACTGTGGCTTCCAGGGAACCTCAACTCCGATCCAGCGCTGGCAGCACCTCCAATCTGCATCTCGGAATAGACGCGTACGGTCAAAGTGCTGGAATTTGCGAAGCAGATCTTCGTATCGGATCCAGAAGACTGAATCATTTCCAAACGTATGATTGAGCTCTTCCTGGGCAGCGGTGGTCCACTCCTTAGATCCGTCACTCCAAGGGCCGTCCCAGATGCCCTTCTTGAGCTTACCCCAAGGGTTTCGCAGCTTAACAAGACGCTCGCCATTCTTCAATTGTTTTGCGTCCTGTTGGATCTATTAGATTGACGATGGCTTGTTTGCGGAAGAATCAAAACTCACCATCACAACGTAAGCGTGTCCCTCGCGGATTCCATTCCGCTCACCATAGCCACCATCCAGGAGTCCGGTTGAGCAACCGAACATGAACTCCTGGTTGACCTTGCTCACCTCATTCTCCCAGAAACCATCCAGGTCTAGGATATCGCTGCCAAGGAGTTCAGTAGTAACACCACCGCTAAGGTCTTCTAAACCTTCGCCGATCCAGCCACCAATCAGCGAAGAAAAGTCGCCATGCACCTTAGCAAAGGCTTTCTCGATCAGAGCGACCCAGGTTTCATTGGGGTCCTTGTTAGAGCCAAAGAAGAGTGACTTGGACCCTGTTTGATAAGTTTTGCGGTAGGTCTGCTCGGCATCCTCACTTTCGCGGTCAATCTGTGTCAACAGATCGCGCTGCATACTCGGCTTTAACATGATATAATTAGCAGGTGCCTCTACTGGAGGGAACAAGTACGCCCCAACTTACGGAATCCCAGTTTGGCGAAGTAAGAAACAGCTTGTCGTCGACAATTGAGTATACCCACTCGCCATCGCGGAAAAAGACGAAACCATAGATACCGATGCCTGCGATTGCGATCAGCTCTAGAACACAAGAACCATCTCATGAATTGTGGTATGAAACTTACGTGTATCGTATTCAACGCACATCCGCTTGACACCATCCTCAACATTAGCCAGAGCACTCAGACTAGCGATTAACCAGCAATCTCCAAGGTTACCCTGCTTCACATCGCCTGCATCCAGGTTCTCCATAAAAGTCGGGTTTTGGTAGATCTCGTGGACCCGCTTGACAGACTTGGGTATAGCGGTGCTAGAGCTGAGGCGGGGCCCATAGATGTCAAACTTGTGGGACCCCAGGTAATTGAGGGTGTTGCCTTTGACCATTTTCAGGTCCCAGTCCTACACTTGTCAGTTTCCCAGTTCTTCCGTGTCAACTGCAAAGTTATGGGGAAATGGGTCATGTACTCACAATATCCCAACCCGGATCTCTATACCGCGTGTTAACCCGTTTGCATTCTTGGATGATCTTCTTGACTTTCCGTCGACATTCCTCAGCAGCCCGCTCGTAGCCAGCGTTCAGGAGTTCGTTCGGACGGTCTTGATTGGACGGCAGGGGAACGGGATCGAAAGGCAGAATGGCAAGTGCCTTTGTGAACTTCTTAGCTGCAAAGTGTCGCCATATCTTGTTGATGCTCCGTTGGGGACTGGGCTTTCTCTTCTTTTTCTTTTTCTGGGGTTGATTATTGTTCAATTTGGACTTTCGTGATCTGTCGTCTTCGGACTCCGAGGACGAGCTATAGCCAAAGGCCTCGAGGTCCCTGCGGGACCTGTGTGACCTTGCGGATCTACGAGGCTCTTCCTCTGAATCTGAATCTGACTCGGAGTACTTCGAGTATCTCTTTGACCTAGCCGACCTAGTAGATCTGCGTGGTTGTTCTTCCTCAGACTCCGAGGAGCTGTAGGCCGGAACTTCTTTTCGAGATCGTAATCGAGCCATTGTGTTCAGCAGCAAAAGGCGCTATCGGAATATGTATAGTATAGACGGTTACTCTCAGGGTCCAAAAGGTTCGATGCAGGACTAGAAAACAGGCAGGTATTAGCACGGGCGTCCAGTGAAATTTTATGTAAGTACATTAGGGAAAGGGGAGAGCAGGAACCAGCGTATCACGGCAAGCTCACCTTGCAAAAGACTGTACTCGCTTCCAGAACGACAGTGAATGACTCAAGGAGCGCAAGGAGCAACAAATAGTCTTCAAGAGCAGGTCTATAAGCTTAAGGATGGGTATGGGAACCAGTCAATTGGATCCCTTAAAGCACGATACGAGGCGATGGAAGGCAGAGGCGTGGAAGAGGAGGGAATACGAATCGAGAAAGAAGAATCAGGGGAGCGAATCTCACCGACTTCGAGGCAGACATGAGCGGCCATAAGAGGCCATGCCGACGCACTGATAGCAGCACGAGCGAGGCCGGCTCTGGGCTTGCCAATCCCAGTCATGATTGGCAATCCATTAGGGATGGCGCAACGAGGCGGACTTCTGGGGAATCCCAAGGAGAGGCTTCTAGGGACCGACTAGGACCCCTGGGACCCATCGGACCCTTGGAAAATGATCAATGCTCCTGTCGGGATGAGGGACTCTGGCCCCGGGTTTGCTGCATATCGAGCAACGTTTCTGGAGTCGCACCAAATACAGGTCGTCCGCGGCCAGGTCGACCCCTGTAGACGCACGAGATAGCGTGCTTCTGGATGCTCGCTTGATTCGGCGGTTGTTGTTGGGGAGTGATAAGCTGGGTTCTAGTGGGGGCGAGGCATGCAGGGCTGGACTCAGTGGGCCCTCAAATTTCTACTTTGAGACGGCCAAATTCAGGGTCCATGCCACAGCGGATGCAATGGTTGCGAATGGTGCAGTGCCGCCTCGGTCTGTCTCACCGACATGGTGAAGACTCCCCAAGATCCAGCAAAAGAAAAGCGTTCGAGCAGCGCAGATCGTCGGCTCATTTCCAAGCCCACCTCCCAAGTGATCGCGTTAGGCACAACATCAGATTTTCTGCATGTGCCGGTCAATATAGTGAGACGGAACGGCGGACGTAAGCATTGCTGACCAGCCCGCTCACTTTATTGCCGACAAGGCTGTGACCAGCCGACTTTCATTCGCCTTTGCCTCTCCGTGCCTCTCCGGCCCCAGCTTGACCACGACTCAAATGCATAACCAATTTGCAATGCCCCAATCACGAGCCCGAGTAAGTGCATTGCAAGGTGCCGTTGCGTACTAATCACTTGCCCACCCAGCTTCAGCCTGCTGCCAGACGCGCAAAGAAGTGTAAAGATGATCACGGGAGCACCATAATTGTCATCAAGTCTTATCATGCCAGCATGCATGATCTTCTTGCACATGCGGGCTGACTACTGTAACGAGAAGGTAAGTGGTGGAGAGCATGATGATCAAAAGATTGCAACGTGAACGATGGTCCAATTTGCTCGCTGCTCCCTTCCCCAGATTGTTGTTCATCGTTTCTCCTACCTTAGCTTGCGCAAATCGCCATCCAGTTGACGCTGGATACGTGGGACGACAGTGTGGTTCTGGACGTTGAGTGCGGATGCACGACTCAAGCCGTCGGCTCGCGTGGAGTGCTCTCAGCCGCAGAATGCGACCGCCTCGTCCGCTGGGGACTATGCTGGAGACGGGCTGCAGTAGCTCGCTCCATGGCTATCTGCACCCGAGTATTCCGGGAAGCCGGTGGCCAGTGCCACTCCACGACACGTTGCCGGCTGCACTGGCACATGCAGTGACAATGCAGTGGGTGGTTCTACAGCACCTCGCGCGTAAAGTGAAGAGTGTCTCCCATTTGAACCACGATGGTTGCATGCGTCGCGAGACTGGCTGTTGGCTTCCAATCTTTCTCTTTTTTTCTTCATCTAGCAGATAGAAATTGCCCTGGTGACCATGCCTGCCATCGACTCATGTTCAACGCAGCGCGACCATGACTGATTCATGGATCTGGTTTCAGAAACAACGATCCCAGTGCCGTGGTCAGTGTGTTGAGATCTGAGTTATCTCTTCCGGCACGCCCTGCCGCTAGGCACTCCCGGATCCTTGACTTCTCAACTGGTGTGGATGGACCCCTAGTCGATCTTTGCTTGGTGAAATTGACTGAGATAGGCACAGAAAGGGGAACCCTGGATGCCGCTGATCAGCATCACGGGCCAACTCCGAATGAGAATTGGAGGTTTCCAACACTGGCGACTGGCGACTGGCGACTGGCTCGATTGCTAATTGTGTTAGATGAGTAAGTCAAATCACACCGGTGTCGGACCTCCTATCAAGCCACGCTATTTCGGGACTTCGTAGTCTCTCTTATCTCCACAGTCAAGGATCTACCCCAACATATGTATGTACTCAGATAAGGGCGACAGTATTCTAGAATTGAGGGTTGAGACGAAAGCTTAGAGCCATCCGAAACGCAATTCGATAAGTTGTATTGGCATTTCCGGGTTTGGATGAAGCAGGCAGTCCCGCTTCTCTTGGCGCTAGCTTGAATATTGATCGAAGTCTACCGTTACCACGTGCTCTTGGCTGGTGCGGCTGGGAGAAATGTGTCTTTCAGTAGCGGGTTGCTGCAGTCTATACATATATGTACCCGTCAGTGATTCTTGAGTCGGATAGTCGGCTGGGCAGGGAAAGTCACCCAAAGTCACAGATACCGAAGTGGAGCGTTATTGCTTCTACTGTATATTCTTCTGCTAGTCTTGCGGGCCGATCTTCTTCTGCGGCGTCTCTCTGTGACGCGAACATAGCCTAATAGAATGACCACATACATCTTAGACCTTCATTTGGAATGTCAAATACACGTCAAATTGGCATGCTATGCTCATAGGTCGTTCCTGCATTAGAGGTCTCCCTGATTTCCTCTGTTTAGTTATGCTTAATTAGTAGATCGACTCTGTTTATGATACGAATTATAGTAAACAATGGTGGTTTCAGGGAGCCGCTGATTTTGACCGTCTTTGGATTGACTACCATGATCTCGAGAAATATGGTATATATTTCCAACGCATGTAATTGAATACTTCCCATTCTGCTGTGTACCTCCTATACCGGGCCTTCCATGCGACTCACCCTCTAGCTATAACCTGTGATGAATGGAGTCGTCGATTCCGTAGTGACAGGCAAGTCTAACACTGACATGTATTGATAAGTTTCGTTGCCCATGACTTGCCCTTGGAGATCCCCACAAGAAGCTGCCAGGTTATGATATTGTCTGTAGCATTGATCAGACTACATCGAAATGAGCCTGACAAAAAAATAGCGCACGCAAGATTGGATGTTCTCACTTATGCACTGTAAACTGGCTATAAAAATTAACAGTAAAAATAAAAAGATTACACAATTTTGCATGGTTAAATTATAAATGTCCAGTACACTCGCAAGCAATCCAGAGTATAGCTACGGGGCTGTTTTCTACTATTGGGTGTTGTTATCTTATCGCATTCTGGGGTAAGGATTCGTCTGCGGCATACCGTTACAGTCATGTGGCCAACCACTGGCCGGGTCTTGATTGGTAAGGAAAGTAGTATACTACAGAAACGCTATCTTATCTGGCTGCGCCAAGACGATTAGTCGCCGTTTTTGCTCATGAAGGTGCATACGATAGTGGGGTCTTGCAAGGAGGGGGAACAAGCACGCCATTTTTGTTTTCACCAGAATACTTTCTGAGGGGTTCCCCTGTAAGTTGGATAAAATTAGCCGTGGCCGCGGGAGAATACTCTCGAGTAGATATCCTGACTCGTATCTTGTTCCTTGAACGACCGAGAAACGGTCGGGCTGTATTCCTGCGAAGCGTCATTGCGGGAGTCACAGGTCAGGATGCCCCGCCTCAACCTCAATCTTCTGGGCTCTGGCCCCTTGGGCCGAATCAAGGCATTACCACTTCCAGTCATTAACATTATTGCTTTACTGGTCTTGGTGAATGCGGTAGTCTGGGCGGCCGTAGGTGTAGTCTTGCACTACTACCCGGCCATGATCACGCCTGCGGTGCTCTCCTATACTCTGGGGTTGAGGCATGCGCTCGATGCTGACCATATCTCTGCGATCGACCTGATGACCCGGCGCTTGATTGCGTCTGGGCAGCGACCTGTCACAGTGGGGACTTTCTTCAGCTTGGGACATTCGACTATTGTTATTATCACATGTATTGTCGTGGCAGCAACGTCCGGAGCACTTCGCGACCGTTTCGACAACTTCCAGTATATTGGAGGTATCATTGGCACTAGCGTCAGTGCAGCGTTCTTGGTCCTGTTATCACTTGGAAACGGCTGGATCCTCTGCCGTCTGGTCAAGAGACTGCGTCAGGTTTTACAAGAGCCCGACCCGCATCACGAGGCTGGTGAAGGACATGATGGAGACGAAGCAGCTGCCAACTTGCAGCTCGAAGGGGCTGGGTTCATGGCAAACGTATTTCGGAAAGTGTTCCGGATCGTAGATAGGCCTTGGAAGATGTACCCTCTGGGTGTGTTGTTTGGCTTGGGCTTCGATACAAGCTCTGAGATCGCCGTTCTTGGCATTGCGAGCATCCAGGGTGCTGCGGGTACAAGTCTGTGGATAATTCTGATCTTCCCTATACTATTCACTGGTATGTTTCTATCATACTTCCTGATATTTTTCACTTGGGACTGACCAGAACGCAGCCGGAATGTGTTTACTTGACACTACCGATGGTGCACTCATGATGGCTCTGTATTCGTCAAAAGCATTCTCGCGTGATACTGTCGCCATTCTGTACTACTCCATCGTCCTGACAGGGATTACGGTCTTCGTCTCGGCCTTTATTGGGATTGTCCAGATACTGTCCCTTGTACAGAATGTCGCAGAGCCAGAGGGTAGCTTCTGGGATGGTGTCAGTGCCATAGGCGACAACTTTGAGATCATCGGCGGAAGCATTTGCGGCCTTTTCCTCGTCGTCGGGCTTGGCTCTGTTATCGTATACAAGCCGTGGCGACGCCGGATGGAGCGGCGTCGCGTCTTTCGCGTTCCATCTCAAGACGTCGAGGATCGCGACGGCTTGGAGCCCGAGGACGAGGCTGTGGCATCTGCAGAGCCTCAACTCATTTCTGTAGGATCTAGTCCACAAGAGGCTCAACCCAAGTCCTCTAGCAAGCAGAACATAGCCCAGACACAGTCTTTAGTGGGGCCGAGCTGATGATTGAGGCTCGACGCGCAAAACTTTGTCCCTGACCAAGGATCGAAGAGCTCGTAAGTTCGGTAACAATACTACATGTCACCGTTGCGGGTCAAGTGCTTCTCGATCAGGTCACGCCGAGTTTAGTGTGCCCCCTTGGAAATTCTGGCCCTCGGACGGTTCATTACTATGCACGGGGGCGAGCTTAACAGTATTTATAAAGTAAAACATCAAATAACCATTGCATTGTCATAAACATGATCTTGCTTTAGATCTTGGATCCGCGACCTGGATCGCGGCCCATCTGCATCTCAGACTCTAAGACAGGTTCGCGAGCCCATTCCAAGATTCGCTGCCAGATGATGTGCCCCTCGTGTTCTAATTCGATTTGCGCATCCAATTGCGCCCAGTGTTTCTCATCCATATCGCTAAATCCAAACCATCTCGTAGAGTCATGCATTCGTAGCCTTGCTGTTTCGGCGTCTTTCTCGGGATGTCCTTGAAACGTCAAGATAGTCCCCCTCTCGTTCATTAAAACCTGGTTCTCACGGGCCAGCTGGAAAAAGCCCTGCCCAGGCTCGGCAACCTCTCGCCGGTGGTGTTGTTGAATCAAGAGTGAACCAGTGGTCGGTGCATGTGGAAAGAAATCCATGCCTGCGTCGGTGAGGTTAATGGGGGTTACGCCCATCTGCGACGCGGTTAGCTGACGCCACTTAGTCACCTTTGTCGCTGAATTATGCTCTACGTACCTCGGGAACGTCCATGTCTGCTATCTTACCACCAAAGACGCGCGCAATTGTTTGATGGCCCCAGCATATCCCCAATATCTTCTGGGTAGGATAGCATAGAACCAATCTGAGTAAGAAGTGATGAATCCTCAAGATCCACATGTGTGACTTGCGCGCGTCTACATTGGCCCCGCCGAATACAATGAGGTCGTAGAACGTCGGATCTGGCAGCTCCTCTTCGGGCCTATTAGCAGGCTCAAAAAACGTGAGCTTCGCATCCGGCGCAACCGCGCTTATTGTCCTCACATAGGATGCCTGAATAGCAGGCAGGAACTTGGAGCGGTAGGAGTTTAGGAGGATGGCGATTCTCAGGGGTTGGAGCGCCGGGACGGCGAAATCTGCAGAGATTGGAGACATAACAAAACAACGCGGCTGATTCGGAAAAAGTGTATAGAGTTACATGAATGAGAATATTATGTACCACCTCCCGAAGGTCTGTTGAAGACACTTCTGCTCTGTTCAAAGAGTGTTGAAGGCGTTGTCGTCTTGTTGGTTTACAGCGTTGCAGGACAAAGAGAGCTGAAGCCCAACTCAAGCTGGAATCAGCTGGTGACGATGCTTCGAGCTTCAGGCGCTTTGGGCGCATGTCAGTCCAATCGACAGCGTTCAGCCGCCGCGGCTCAGCGCACGGGAGCGCTACGCACCCCAGCTTCCCCAGCTTTCAGGCCGACTGCCGAATCGCTGCAGTTTTCTTGCGAAGTCTTGGAAACATGGACAGATTACCCGATATAGGAAGAGCATGATGTTTGCAGAGGGGGGGCTATTTGCCTCTCTTCATGCTCTTTCGGATAATTGCCGCTTTTAAGGAGAGGCCCCATTCAGTCTCATACAAGCCATCGTATGGTCTTCCTTGGCGGGCGACTTACGCGCTGTGATTGGGCAACTCGGCTGCCTCAGCAGATTGAAGTTCACGTGGCACAGCCATTCAATCCGTCCTGCGAGGCATTTGGACCAAGGGGCTAAATATAAGCCTCCCTGAGTAGGATCAGAATGTTAATAGTATATATGAGGCCTCTCGCAGCCATGACCTGACTTCAGAGCTTCTTCAGCTTCGATCGTTGTCGTTCTGCCTTATCCGCCGCAGCGGGTCCTTAAGCTCACGATGCGCCCCGCCGTCCTTGTTGCCGCCATCGCTGTCACCGGTGTCCAGGGAGCGCGCATTTTACAGTCCAACGACGATGGCTGGGCGGAACTTTACATCAGGTCCTTTAATGATGCACTGAATAGCGCAGGGCACGATGTGGTGCTGTCAGCGCCGGCCGAGAACAAATCTGGTTCAGGTATGTTTTGTGATCCACGCTATCCATTATCGATTGAGGTCAATAGCTAAACAGGCTCAGGTTCGAGGGATTCAGAGCCGGAACCCAGGGAAGATGCATGCCAATACGACAGCTGTCCCCCTAATAGCGGCCCTGTCGGTACCAACGCCACCAACACGCGGCTCAACTGGGTGAACTCATATCCCGTTACCGCAGCCAGATATGGCCTTGACACTTTTGGACCCCAGATCTGGAACAACAACCCAGCAGACCTGGTGGTCTCCGGTCCAAACGTGGGCACCAATCTGTTTGTCCAGGTTCCCTTCTCAGGCACCGTGGGCATTGCGGTCTATGCAGCACACGAAGCCAAGATTCCTTCCATAGCCTTTTCTGGCGCTTCGGATGGCACTCTGGCATACGACACTGTCCCCGTGCCAACGCGGAGTCTCGTGTATGCTGCATTGGCCCAGAATCTCACGGATACCATCTTGGCGACAGGCAAACCCTATCTGCCAGATGATGTCTGGTTGAACGTCAATTTTCCGAAGGTGGAGGGGGACTGTACAGATCCAAGCAAGTTTTCCTGGATTCTCACCCGTATAAATGAAGGCTGGTTCTCGGGACCAGACGTTGACCATTGTGGTACGACGCGCTTACCGACCGAGACGTCAGTACATCTGCGCGGAGGCTGCCAAATCTCGGTCAGTGTGGGTGACGCAACGGACAAAACAACTGCATCGGCGGACAAGCAGAAAGCTGTGCTGGACAAGATCAGTGGGATTTTGAAATGCATCGATGGTTGAATCCACGTAGGTGGAACAAGTATATAGAGGTTCTTCATTATTTAATTGTTTATGTCCTGTCAATTAGTCATTTAAATAATAATAAATCAAGAACGAACCTTGGTTTCAGTGCGAATAAGTATACCTCTTTGGCTTGAAGCTCTCATATTCGTATTATATTCATGTCGTGAAGTGTCTTAGTTGGACTCCACATTAACCGCCCGGGCCTCAGGCTGCATGGATCTTCACATGCATGCGACTTTCCCATGTTTGATGACGGCAGAACTTTGACTTGGGAACACAACACCTCAATTGGTATCAAAAACGGTTTCGCTATATGCAATGACTGACATGTCTCCCATACGAGCCCCAGCGAACTTGCCCAGTCTGGTGAAGACAGCGTTCGCCAAGGCAAAAGCAAGCGGCGATCTGACATACTATCCCACACAGGTCGCGCTTCTCCCGCTCAACAGCACAATACAAGTAGGTTTCTACGAAACAACACGTGAAGCCTGTGCTCTGAAACCGTGCTCACGATGTCTTCGGCAAGCAGTTCCAGCTCCGGTTCTCGCCCTCCCTAGCCTCCAAGCCCAAGGGCCCGCCGCCGCCTTCCAAACCCACCGAGTCCGGCGATAGCGCACCAAAGCCGAAGCCCTTCAACCCCTTCGAGAACCCACTCCCGTCCATGACCGTAGCCCAGCTGCCGCCGTCGCATGCCCTCGTTCTCAACAAGTTCGCCATAGTCCCCGAGCACTTCATCCTGATCACCAAGACGGCGAAGCCGCAGACGCACCTGCTCGAGCAGGACGATGTGGCCGCCGCGCACGCCTGCGTTCGGGCGTATAGCGACCAGGGCCAGGAGCTCTTCGTGTTCTTCAACTCGGGAGAGCACTCGGGTGCCAGCCAGCCGCACAGACATCTGCAGTTGCTGCCTGTCGAGCAGATGAGGCAGGGGCTGGAGCAGACGGACAACGGCACACTGTGGAACGTCCTCGCCGAGGCTGTACACGCGCAGCAGCAGCAACATAGAGACTTGCCGTTTGCCGTGTTGAGTGAGGGTATCTCTCCTGATGTAAGTCCGGAAGAGCTCCATGCGAAATATGTAAGCTTGTACAAGCGCGCTGCGAAACTAGTATTACGTGGCGAGGATGTAGATGTCGACGGTGAGGCTAGGTTCAGCTATAATATGGCTATGACGAGCAAGGTCATAGTGCTGTGCCCCCGCCTCACTGAAGGTGCTCCAATCAAGAATAAAGATGGTAAAGAGATTGGCAGCATTGCATTGAACGGCACTTTACTAGCCGGCACTGCTCTAGTGAAGACGCAAGAGTTGTATGATGCTGTCAGAGAGGAACCGGAGCTGCTTCTCGATACGCTCAAGCAGGTCGGCGTGCAGCCTAAAGAGAACGGAATTCCGAGTACGCTGTAAGATGATGGAACTCCGAATGAAAGAGGAAGGGACAAAAACATTATCAAAGACTAGAATTGCATGCCGTGAAGCCAGACGACTTTTAGCTTACATGCTATTTGAGGACTGCGAAAGACAAACGCCCGTAATGTCTCCTAAAGACAAATGGAAGGCCAACCATATGCATCCTTCATTGTAAGTACAAATACCTGTTCCACGGTGATAGAAGATCCTTCAGGTCTTTCAAGTCTCAAAACAACCGAATTTGACTAAAGCTCGACTCAGTAGCCCCAACAATCTTTCCTACAATCCACAACATCTATGCCGCCTATGTGTGTCCTCCCGAACTTAGAGTTCCTGATCATGGAGCTCTTCCCACCGTTTGCAGCAGGTGGCATTTCCGAACTGGTACGAGCCACCGTTCTTCCATATGTATTCGGCGACTTTCTTCCAGGGGATCTTGACCGCGGTGGGGTCAACGCCCTTTGTCATCTTGTGGACGGCCGTCTTCAGGAGCTCGATCTGTGAAGTGCAATGGTTAACAATGCTTCTTGAGGTCCGGAGCTGATCGAAAGACGTGGGAAATCAACGTGAGAGATAGTGAGTGTATGGCATTATACAGCAGCTTACATCTTTGTCTGTCCACTCTGGCTTGCGGACCCGCGCCGTCTTGGGCTTCGTCAGCGTGCGGTATCGGCCGCGAAGCGTTGACTCGGCCTCCTTGAAGCCTCCCTCGCGCTTGATCTCACGGTAAGTCATACCGGCCTGCTTCGACTGGATGAGAAACTCGTTCTGTTTGCTTCGCTCTGCCTCCTGGACCGTGAGGTGGGGTGTAGGTGAGCCGGGCGGCGAGCTTTGCGCAGGTTTTGGCTTGAGATCGGCCAAGTGCTTGGGGCGGTGGGCAGCAGCATGTTTTTCCGAGCTTCTTCGACTGCTCGGGGCATCGCTGGGGGACAGATAGCGGGACGAGGTGGGCTTGCTTGGGAGCTCCTTGCGACCCTTGGCGTTCAAACGCTTTGTCGGGGACGGACCGGATGGCAGGTGCTGCTCGAAGGACGAGTTGCTCGAGAATTCGCCATCCCCTGTGGGGAACAAGGTGTTGTGTGTCGACTCGGATGAAGAGGTAGGTGCAGGGGAGGGGTTGATGCGGAGGACCTTGGGCGAGATGGTGGAAGGGCAGGCTGCAGACATGTCTGCCGAGCTGAAACCATGGTGTCCCACGGGAGTATGGAGGCTCATAGAGGCCATAGCATCGGACGCGGACGACGATGAAAAGCTGCTATAAGCTGTACCGCGAGGACTGACTTGGCTGTTGCATGACATGGGCTCTCCGAATAAGGGCATTGTTGACTCAGTGGCCCAACCATTATTGGGAAGGCCGTGGTGCATGCCCATGTAATTAGTGGAAGATGGATCACCGAATATGGCGGGCATGGATTGCTGTCTGGGACAATCCGTGTCAATGGCAGCAAAAGGAGGTGGAGAGTACTTGTCGGTGTATGTCGGTTGGAATGTCGGCCAGGCCATGAGCTGAGAGGAGCTGCCACCCATGCCTCCTTTGTTGAGGTGCTGCTGGTGAGCGTTCTGGGGATGACTCGGACCAAAATCCCGTCCTGAGACATGATAGCCGCCCGTCGTTTGATGGGATCCATCGTTGGGCGAGCTGTAGGCAGACATATCCGAGAGGAAGTCACTTCCGTATGATTCTCCGACCTGCGCATAGGCGATTGTTAGCTCTTTGCTTCAGAGAGAGGGAGAAAGAGAATTTGTTCCGGATCCCATGATGTTGAGTGAACCCTAGTGAGGAGAGTGGGGGAGAGGATTTCGGATGAACTCACAGACCAAGCATCATTTTCGCTGCCGACGAGGTAGGGAAAATGCTTGCCGTCTTCCATCGTGAAGAGCGCGAGCTGATTTACCTGTGGGTATTTCTGGTCGTGGAGATGCTCCTGTTGCGGGTGGCAGCTTTGGACTTGATGATGATGAGACAGACCTTCGGCCCAGGCGATGATGTCTTGTTGAGTAAGTTGGTTCAGTTGAGGGCAGCGTCGATATTGGGCCTTAAGCCTTCTTCTGTCTTTATGTTGCAGCTGCTGGCGCAGATGGATGTGGAACCTTAAGGTTGCTGGGTCCGTGAAGCTACCGTCGGTGAGGTTGTGAATGCTCGTGTCCAAGAATTGCTGCTGCTGCTGCTGCTGCCCACCCTGCAGTAGGCGATTGTTCCAGGCATTCTGGACATTTAAGACCGGAAGTTCCTGCTTGATAAACATTTTCAACTGTGATTCCAGTTCCATATGCAATGCAGCGTATTTCTGTATGTGATGCTGTCTGTCTTACGACGGGGCCGAACTGATGCTTGCAGCAAGATCTTGCACCCGCGTCGCCGGTTAGCTTCTTCCTGGCTGAAGCAGACGTCTTCGCCTCCTCGCTACTGCTTGCTACCTTTTTCTGCCGTTACAGCTTGTCAGAAGCTAGACCGAGCAAGGTGAACAGCGCCAAATGCTTCACCGCTTCACCTTCCCAAGAGCCAGTCACTATCAAGACTGATGATGCTGATGAGGTACGAGGACCCGCTCTTGATGATGGATAGGGGTCAGGAGATTGGGTAGGCACGCAGGTCGGCTCGTTAAGACCTGGCGGTCAGGAACCGCGGATGAGTTAATGCAGATGTAGTTGGTGCGGGCTCCCGATGGGTTGGGTTCTCATGAACGGTTGCCGCCGATGCTGAACTGTTGCAGATGGGCAGCAGAACGAGTCTGGACGAAAGCTATAGAGAAAATGGACGATGGGGATGAACTATTGAGTTGGACAAGCAGTCGAATTGCACCGAATAGGTTGTTTGATGTTGGTTCCGACGAATGACCACTGCTGTTGGCTAGGATCTACGCTGACCAGGTTGTCTTAGTTGTCTGGCGAGGTAAGGACATTGAACCCAGATGACGGTACCGAGATGGGAACAGTATATAATCCAAGGCAGTGAGAAGATACAAATTTCTGGACTGTTTGGAAAGCGAGAAATCGATGACTTAGTCTTGAAGCAGGCTACTCGACATAGATATCACCGGCGAGCCCTCGATATCTCTCATGATTCCAGAAGCCATGGCCATTGTCCTCCATCCCGGTTCTTCAGTCGAGACATGATAACTTGACCACCCTGGACACCCACAATCTGACCATTCAATGGGCACTACTGGTTATTGTGGCGGGCCGTGAAAACAAACCTTGCTGAATCTGGTCGCCCTGATTTCCTAATGCGCTCACGAGAGCCCGGTTCTAAATTTGCATCCCGCCACATCTGAGGATTGTCAGTGTCTTGCGCAGTGAGTCTCTAGAAGAAGACACGACTTGCTCGCCGCATGAAGCGCAGTGCAGCTGGAGCTATCATATTGACAAGATGCGGCTCTTCTGCCGGCCTGTCCGGGTAGTATACCCGCTGCTTGATGCTACGCTATCGACGTCAACACGCAATCTGCAACGGCGGACAAACTACATTAAGATTGATTCTATAGGTAGTGTTATGGCTCCTGAAGGGAACTCCCGTGGTCTAGCCCCAAGCAGCCTTGATGGTGTGCAGATCCCCTGTTGTCGCCGCAGCACCCAGCCCAGTCCGACGCGATCGATGCCCGGCTTCGGGGCCTGAGTGGGCGTGTCGAGCCACTTCAGATCCATGGCCGTTTCGACCCTGATATGGAATCACTTCCTTCATTTGTTCAGCCTCTGGGCGACCGTTGATGTACACCGTAGTGGCTTCAAGGTTCGCCTCCTATTGGCTATAAGCAGTCTTGACTCCTGCATGCGACCCCATACTACCCTACGTACAGCCAGCCCTCCTCCCGTTTCGGGTACTCGCTCATGACGAGCAGCTCATAATCATCGACTGCAACGGTGGATCCAAACTCCTGGGAATACTTCTTTCCCGAGACACGGACACATGGCGCGTCATGGGCAGAGTCAATCCGGTCACGGCTTGAGCTAGCGAGAGGCTCAATGGAACAACCCCTCGAAGCAATCCACGCCCCCGTCCTCGAGACTGGGACTCTCGTCACATAAAGCTGCAAACCTCAAGCATCTGGACTGACAGGTCAATATGAGCTATCAAGATCACAACCAGGGTAGAACCCAGATCCCGGCAGATCTGGTTGAACTGGACCAAGATCCGGCGCCACCCGAACGTCGTTTGGGGTACAACGCTTTGCTTTTTCCCATGTCATGCATGAGCTGTACATAAGTCCCTAGAGAGGAGATCTTCTGGTGGGTTGGGCGTTATGAAATTGTGGAGTTGATGGGCAATATGTAGGTACCTAGTCTGGAGAGGCAGGCGTTCGTCACAATATTAGAGACCTGACGGCTTGGCTGATATACAGTGATCACGACATCACGACTTGACCCACAGTCATCTTGGTCCGAGTTAATACAGTCTAACTTTTGTTCCGATCCACAGGGCTGTTGTCGGCTCTATTCGGTAGCAGCCGCCACAATTTCGGTATTTTCGGAAATCGAGGAAGTACGCGGCCATAGAGATTATGTCAATACTGTTATAACGTCGATCTCGACTCATGAGGCATATCACACACAACTCCTCGCTGTGTCTAGAATGGCTGACCAGAGTCCTGTGAAACAAGGATAATTCTTCAGCAACAGACTGTAGCAGTGAGGTCATGCAGGTCACACCCCACGAACGCTGGCCATGCCCAAAGGTGTGGTAGAGTTTCTCTCTGCAGCATGCACACAAGGGGGGTATGAACAGCTGACCACTGCAGTGTAGTCATACAGTGCTTGTATCTCTTCTGCCACTTGTTGCGAGCCCGGAGGGTAAACCAATTATGCACTTTCCTGTCCGCGGTTCGCCGCTGTTCGTTTGAGACAAGCGCAGAGTTTCCCGACGACGGCATCCTTGACGGTGAACGTTTGGTCTTGTCCCACATGAAGATCAAGCGCGGTAGAACCTGTGAATGTCAAGCGCCCCTCCCAATATCAGTCAGAGCCCTACTGCAGGTGCAGATGCAGCGCCGTTTTCGAGCCGGCCCGGGACTGTCAAAGCTATCACATGTCCCCCTGCGGAGATATTTCGCAGTGACCCTTGTCTTGCATCATCATCGTCCGCCATCCTTGTTCGACCATCTACTCTCGCTGTCCGTCATTCGTTCGGGTCTGTTCTTGGTCGCTGTCATTGGGCAAGCACAGCCCGTGGCTGGATGAAGGGCCGCTTCACATTTGGCCAAAACTGCAACATGGATGCAGAGAATTTTGTCAATAGTAAGTCGTAACTGTGAAAATCTCTGTACAATAATTCTCTTCTGTTTGTCGGAAATACCTCTAAGAGCGCATAGTAAGTCCCTCGTCCGCTCTCCAAACATTCATCACACCTTCCGCAGGTGGAGACCCAAGCTATGTCATTTTCGAAAGAACATAATATCGAGTTATTGCGGGAAAAACAAGTGCAGCTGGCATCTACCCTCGATAACACACCTTATTGTGTGGTTTGATAGTGACTTGATATGGAATGGCAAATCCTTGGCTAGTTTGTGCCTTCATGATGCCTCGAGAGACAATTCGATGTCTGTTCCAACAAATCCAACAAAGTGCGAGGGAGTTCATAGATGACCTTCTGAGGTAAATTTAGAGATATGATGTATCACCTTGTATGGGCAGTTGATATCAGAGGGGGTCATGTCAATAACAATACAAAAAGAGAACCGCGCTCGTGATAATGCTCTTGTCGGGAACCGGTCCGCTCCTCGAGCATAGTCACCCACAACACGTACTCGCATATGCCGTGCACTGAAACAGGATTTTGCAACCGTGTTACTTCTTGAGCGGACTGCTCGAAGTGAAACTTGTCGCATTGAACCAGATCTTCTTTACCTAGATCTTCTCTAGCTAGATCTTCAACCTAAGAATGACATCGACCTATTTGAGTTAAGCCATGAGATCCTCAAAACTCCATCACGTCTGTCTTGATAGCCTTTAGTTTCTCTACCAGTTCGACCCATATCCGGTCTTGCACGTCCCTGTTGCCCGTGACCAACTCGGTCGGTTCCTCAACGGCACAGTCTGCTAGATAGTGACCATGAGATTCAATACCTGCGGATCCAGCATGCACTAGAGTTCCACTGCCAACCTCGGCCGACCGCGCAAGGAAGAACTTGAAGATAGTGAAGGCTAAGGATGTGTTTCCGCGAGCGAGCCCGGAGTGGCATAGCCCTGGACTGACACAGTTAACCGCTAATGGGAAGGTAGAAGCTGGGTACTTCTCCGCAAAGCTACGTAGAATAAAAATCCTCAGCAGCTTCGAGATTGGATACTGCTCCTTCCAGTGCTTTTCGGCCGTCTCCTGATCGTTTATAGTGGCGAACAATTTTCCTTCGGCGGCCGTACTCTGGGGAAAGGTGGCACTTTTATAGGCGCCCGAAGACGTCACAGACAACGTAGGCCGCGTCTGGAACTTAAGAGCCGTCTCCTTCAGCTTAGGCAGAACCATGAAAGCGAGGAGGAAGATCGACACCACGTTGATAGTGATTTGGGTCTCATTGTCTTCGGTGGTTGTGTATCTCAACTTAGCGCAACCAGCATTGGCTATAAAGATATCGACACGGTCAAGCTCAGCATTGATGTGCGCCGCGAAATTCTTCACGCTGTCATAACTGGCCATATCGACCTGCCATACTTGAATGACGTCGGCAGCGCACTTGGTGGTTGCCTCGATATCCTGCTTCGCCTCATTCCTCTTGTCCAGACTACGAACGGCGACGATCAGCCGGCTAGCACCTAAGCGAAGATAGTGGCGGGCAACTTCTTTACCAAGGCCTGTGTCACTGCCAGTGATGACGATCGTCTTGCCTTGATATGAGCCCGTGGGATAGGGCAGCTTCTTGACCAGCTGGCTATAGAAAAAAACCCATGATATGTAAGCAGAATATGAAAACCGGTAAGAATGAACAGATTTCAAAGGCAAAAGTCGTAGTGAGTCTCGATATGGTTTCTGTCGTACATTCCTTTGAGCTGCAGGGCATATATAGCTTTCCATCCTGTCTAGATAGCCCCTATGAAAAGCAAATATGGGAATGGCGGAACTAGCGGGAATGTATATAATGTCCGGATTTATGAGTCATGTCTTCAATAAATATAAGATGATGCTGTTTGACGCGGTGCGGTTGCTGCATGATCGGGCATTCTGAACCGGAATTGGCAATGCCGACCCGAGTCCACCAACCACAACATCCTGGTCGCATCAGATCATATACTCATGCGACAACGCTCAGCCTTGCAATACCGTTTTTTCATTGCGTCATCAATGTTCCGAGTCTTAGTGTGATATTGCTAGCTGCACTATTGAGTTCACTTGGTATGAACAGTGGTTTAATACGTCGCATAGAAACATGGTATAATCCATAACCAGGGAACCGACGGGGTCGCTACAAGGTAAATTCCCAAGAAATGAGTTTTAATTTCCCATTTTAATAGTAGGCAGAGGATAACCTTCGCAGTTCCAAATCGCTTAGCAAGTCAAAACTTAGATGGTACGATAAAGGAATCTCACGCAAAGAATTCCTACGCAATAACCATATCACTTGCGAGGTTTATTGCGTTCTGCCATTTGATTGCCCTTTGTTCTTCTTGTATAGATATCTGGGGCTCAGCATCACAAGCACGTCGAATCTAAACTAGTTAAGCCGTGGCTACTAGCTGTGAACAATAAATGACAATCACATTCTGTTTGGTGCCCATTGTCTCCTTTGTTACTGACTGAGAAGCCTTAGCCCGCGAATCCGTCGTAAAGAAACGAGATACTTATTCTACACCATGACAGGTTCCTATAAATGGACAGCCTAATCAATTCTCAGGTAAATGCCACTACACATCTTCCAAACCACGCTGAATCCTCAAGATGACCGAAATCGTGCAGGATGCACCTATATTGAACCTCCCTATGGAGTTGATTCTCGAAATTGTGAAACACCTCAACTTTCCCATTGAAGTCTACCGATTTGAGCGGACATGTCGCGCAATCTGGAGTTTCACTGGCCTGAATGCTGTTATCAAGAAAGATATCGAATTACAGCGACATATACATGCCGGTGAGATGAAACATATTCTCAGTCAACCCAGGTATGCACGCCACCTACCTATGGACCACTGGAAGTTGGAAGGGGCTTTTGTCCCGACGAACAGGGGGTTTCGGAATGTCAAATGCCCATATGCCCGGCGCCGATATTCGCCACTGCCTATCATATTGCGCATGATCTACAAGGAAAATTCTCGACTCGATCTCATTCTCCGAATCCTTCGGCTCTATGGTGGCCAACATATAGAGCTGCTCAACGGGAACTGGGGGCATGACCAGCCCACCGCACTCACTGCAGCTGTCCATTGCCGCCGGCCCGAGGTCGTTTATGAGCTTGTCAAAATGGGCTGTGATATTAGGGGAGTGACAAGCTACGTGAGACCGGTCCTAACAGGTCCCGATTGGGCTCAGGATCCACTTACTGTTGCCCTCGACAAACGGAACAGGCAAGACGATATCGCCCAGTACCTTCTGCATAACAATTTTGTCGCCAATGAGAGTCACGTACTAAGCGCTTCTGCCAATCTGATGCCCGGTGCTCTCACCCAAATGTTGAGGCAGCCTTGGCTTCAGCAATCGCCTAGACGCGATCAAATCATCGACGACGCAGTTACGAGAGCCTTTATTGCGGAAGTGGTTCCGAACCGACGCTTTCCCTCAGCGAGGTTATCAAAAGTCACCTTCCAAGAGCATGAGAAGGAGGCTACAATGAAGGCTTTCCTAGATTCGGGAGTGCCACCAAATCGTCATATGATATCTTTCTATCTCCGGCGACAAGGTCATTCTGTGGAATGCAACATTGAGGAGGCCAAACGACTCTTTTCTCATCAGGCTGAGCTCGGAATGGTGGGTGCGGAAGAAGCTTCGATGTTTAGGCGGTGCTTCACTGATGCATACTTTGAATTCTTCAAGTTTCTCTACGATGAGTATCCGTGGACCTTTGCCTTTGACAGGGAGCCGACTTGGACCGCCGCTGAGACAATGCTAAACTGGATACCTACTCAGGCTTCTGGTGATGATTCTATATCATCTGTTACTAACACTCTTCTGTTGAACTGGGTTATGGGAATGAACCCCAACATAGCGACAAGGCACTTCGTATCCGCAGCGGCCCTCGGTAACATCCAGTTTATAGACATGCTCATTGAGGTGAGTGCTGGTGACGTTAAGAAACTTATAAACGCGCCCATTTATTATAATAGCCTCAGCCATCAAGACTCCGCGCTCTCCATTGCCTTGAACGGGATGTGGCGCTCAGCAAACTTGCCCTGTGCAGTGAAGCTCCTTCACCGTGGCGCAGAAAAAAGCTCAATCCCCGAGAACCGATTTCCTGAATTATCAAACATTGCGCGATATTTCTCGATTAACTTAGAAACCAAATACTTGATAAATGATCGAGACCCAGAGTCATATTTAAAAGCCCTTGGTAAGGTTGAGGCAGATCTTGCAGACATCGAATCACAGCTCGTCGGAAAGACAATACTCGCTATTGATCCTAAGCAGGATAAGATTTTCCGATCGGGCAAGGAAATGCACAAACCAGACCGGACATTCTCCAAGCAAGAGGTTCAGCAAGCGCAGATATTAGCTGCAATACGTGTTTTGTTTGGCGAGAATGTCATGAGCCAGCTGCGACCCCTTTTCCGAGACATGCGTCGCTGATATGACCCACTACCTTATACATGCCTTGAGGAATTTTGTGCAAATTTTGCATCCTATCCTTTGCAGATTCTTGGCTTTGCTCTTGACTGGTCATGTCACCTCCCGGTCTGATATCACATCGCTTACTGATCGTGGCAGGAATCGGTTTACCCAAGGAATGTGTTCATTATGTAGGCGGGCAGTTCAAATAGGCACATGAATACAATATTTCACATCATTATATCGTATCATACAGTGACTCGTGATGTCTACCCAGGCCTCACTCTTTTTGACTATCAATACCCCCAGTTTTTAATCAGTACAGTTATAAGCATACATCACTCGGCTTGGCTTCTCCGAGTACATAGCCATCCTTGCACACCCCTTCGGTATCGAAGAGTCCCAGATTCCAAGAGATCTTCCCCTGGCCATTTTGTAGCTCAGAAATATTCAAGTACTAATGAGATGATATAAGAAGTCAACAATTCCTATTTCTTTTTTCTTTCTTCTTTTTTCCCTTCCCTCTCCCTTTTTTACACTTTTGAAAATTGGACCTTTAAAATGTAGAAACCTCACGGCTATGTCTTGTTCGTATATCTTACTTGCGTCCTGTTTTGTATGACAGGCTGTACTGGGTTGTCAACTTCTCAATCTCCGTTTCCTTATTGACGACATGTTGCTTCCATGTCTGTCGAGGAGGTGGCTTCCTTTAATTCTAAGATCTTCGGATGCGCATGGGGCGACCTAACTTCCGACTAAATGACCAAGTCGGTGGATTATATACGAGCTATTCGGAGACGTGAGGGCAACAGAGACACAGCTCGCAAACTCTGGTACTCAAGCCCACGACTGACTTCTTACTCGCTCAAGTGGATGCAATAAGCTGAATCCGATGCCACTGTAAGGTTCCTCCAACTACTGTCATGCTAATATTAGTCCTGGGTTTGTTACCAATGCTCATTCTAGGACCGATGGTAGATTTCGCTTTGAGTGACTCTGTTAGTTCGGTTTCCGCACTGATGCAGTCTTGGGCCGGCCTCCGCATGAGATTGCTAACCAAAAATCCAAGCCCGGCCTTCGCCACATATCTCAAGGGCATGTAATACCAGACATCAGGTAATAAAGTGTGGAGTCTGCATTCATATAATGTCGTTGATCTGAAGGTGACAACCGCCTATAATCATGAGACCTATAAGAACATCCATGCCGTAATTGGCTATCGATCACCTTTCCTCTTCTGCTTCCTCTGCTACTTCTTCACCAGTGAGTTCCATCCCCTCAAAGAGATCTAGCCAACCTTCCAGTCTATCCTCAACAAAAGCTTTCAATTCCCATGAGTGATTTGTAAGCGCTTTCTTTTAGCTGCTCCTGAGACAAATATCTGTGTCAATAGCTTCCTGATTAGGTTTCCCATGCTGGTCGGATATCGTGACAGCCACAGTTGTATCCATTGATACACATTACGTTGTCTTTGTTTAACCTGCACAATAAATTCAAGAATAACTTTATTCTTACATTGTCCTTGAATCCATTGTTATGACGAGATCCACGGTTATAAATTAGGAATAGTTAATGGAAATTATTCCCCAAAATTTGTCATTACAGTTGGCCAAATAAGAAAAGAATTCCCTGCTTTAAATTTGGAACGCTCAAAAAAAGATCTTCAATCGTCGCACAAACACCATCAAGATCAGCAGCTATCTACCCAGAACCTGTTATCCGACCGACCAACAATCGAGGATCGAAATCATGGCACAAGATGCTAGCACACCTTTTGCGAAACTCCCCCAGGAATTGCTCGATGCCGTCATCGAGAACCTAGACCATCCCTGCGAAGTACTGGATTTTGCTAAAAGCTGTCGAAATCACTTGAGTGGGACTCAATTGAAGGCCATTGTCAAAAAAGACGTGGAGCTGCACAGAGGGATACGCCGGTCTGAAATCAAGCAACTCCGCAGCCACGATTCTGACGACTGGCCGGAACCAATGTACCAGTACTCTGACAGATTGGAGGAGGACAAGCTCTTCTGCCTGAACCCTATCCACTATACCGCGAGGAACACCCCCGTCTTACATCACATGATATGCAACAATGCTCCCTTTGGGACTATCGCGGATGTCATAGCATGCTGTGTCGACTTGAAAGCAGTCAGCTACCTCCAAGGTAAGTGGGGGGTCAGGTGGTGCCCACCTCTGTATGCTGCCATTGAGTCGGGTCGTCTAGATGTCGTGGAGGCCCTCTTGGATAATGGATGTGACGTAAACGAAGTTCCGAAATACAACAGGCCGAAAATCTGGGACTGGCTCACGTTAGCTATCCGTGCTAAGCAGGAAGCCATAGCCGTGCATTTGATAGATCGTGGACTGCGCACATTTCTTCGACACATTTGGGAGGCCGCTTCCGTGAACTCTTCCGTCATCCTCAAGAGGTTGCTCGAAGAGACCTGGGTCAAGGAATCCGAAGGCCATCAACGCTTGCTAAAGATGGCGCTCCATCGAGTGGCTCGTGACAAGGGTGAGGATATGGAGGCCGCTCGAGTTCTCATTTCCGCTGGACTAGTTTTGACACATTATGATGTTGCCTCTGCTCTGGATGAATACAATGAACATATGGCAATATTCTTGCTCAAGCTAATGATTGGTCGAGGTTCCGTCAAGAGAGGAGACGGAAAGAGATATCTTCCAGATCTTGGCGACGATCAACTTAAGTTCACCAAGTTCCTCATCGAACAACATCCTTGGACTTTTGGAACATCCGTTGAATCTAGCGAACAAGCGGCCGGGGTTTTTCTCGAAGAAATCATGACCGGTTATATTGCTAGGGGACGGGATGAAACAGTTAAATACCTGACTCAATACCCAGCAGCCGTAAAAAGTAAATTTTTACATAATGCGGTGTGGCATGACAACCCTGGCTGGCTCTATCATCTTCGTAACGCAACATTAAACAGACCTCTCACGACCACAGATTTGTCTCACCGTGCATTCTGGTTGCGACGGTACTTCCGCAAAGCAATAATTTTCCATTCCTGGAAATGCGCCATTCAGCTTTTGCACGACGGCGTTGACATCTCAGGCTTCTCCCAGTCAGAAATGGCCCAAATCAGTATTGCCGTCTTTCGATATATGGATAGGTCCTGGTTGGTGACGCCGGAAGCAGAGGACTTTGGCGCAATTATCAATGCCATCGAACGAAACCTGGGTGCGGTCGATGTAAAGACATCGGACGGAAGTTTCGCATTCGAGTTCAAGGGAGAATTCTGTCTACCAGAATTCAAGCACCGTGACCATATGCGCACATGCCTCAAGTATGATCGGGATGAAAGCATGCAGTTCATGGTGGTGCTCCATCGTGTTTTTGGGCCAGATACTGCAACAACGCTCCAGCATCTGTGGAATCAACTAGATAAGGAAGACCGTGAGTCGATTCACCCGAAAGGTGGTCTTGGGTATCACCGGTTCTTTGATCCGAAGTCCTACCCTATGCCGGTCGACAGCGAGGATGGTAGCGAGAATGGCAGCGAGGACGGCAGCGAGGACGACGGTGAGTACGACGACGAGGACGAAAGCGAGGACGACAGTGATGTAGGCAGCTGTCTCTATAGCAATGACGACAACGATGACGAGTTCCGCTATCAGTCCCGCGGAAGTCATGACTACGAGAGCGATGACTACGAGAGCGATGACTACGAGAGCGATGACTACGAGACCGATGAGAGCGATGAGAAGCTCGAGCGCCGAATCCATTATCGCTACCCCGACCACTACATTCAATATGCATTGGGCAGTGACTATGACAGCGAAGAGAGCGTTCCACCCCGACGGCGACGCTAGATGGGAGAGCGCTTATGGCAGTGTCAGTGACAGTGATACTGCACTGACAGCGTTCGTTGGATAGCGATGAGGCTGGTGTGAATGATGGAGTCATTTTGTTACGGCTTAGCATAGTGGACACTATTGCGGTAATTACGGTGTGACACCATTCCCGCGATGATATTGGTTTACTTCATTACTGCATTGAGCTGTAGGTAGTAAAAAAGGGTTTAGAAAATACGAATACTTTCCAGGGGCCATTTGAATCTTTAGCCATGGAGTCTCTGAAGTAAATTCTTTTGACAGCAAGTATGATGGTTGAGCATAGACTTGAGATGAGCCATATCATGGATCAGGACATTAGGATCTAAAGTATAATTTTTACCAGACTTACGAAATGAGAAGAGATGATGAGAAGTTCTCAAAGAATTTAGTGAATACACCCTTGGCTAATTTAAACTGGTCCCAAAACGGTGAAAAGGACTTCTCGACCAAAAGTATTCGTCTCGACTTATAGCCTTAAGATTGTTAACTTGGTTCAGTAACAATTTTGAGTTTCTAGCACTAAGTACAACTTTAACCGCCTAGTGATAGGTAATTATGAATGGACTGATATGCTACAAAGGGTCAACCACATTGAGCAGTCTAACGACAGCGTCTTACTCACTCGACACTGGGGGGGAAGAGGTCTAAAACCCAAGCACACGGGACACCTCATCCTCTGGGCACCCTATCAATGCGGCCGTCGCTTACATGCCTCACGTTCTATTCATAGCGGAAAAAACAGGTATGGGGCAAGGTATTACATATTTAGACGGGATTCCACCCGGTCCACCAGGTTCTAAAAGCACCCTTCTCACAAGCATGATTCAGTATGGGTTAGGGATCTAGCTCTAGGTACTAGAATACCCTTGTAGACTGCGTAGACTGGCAGAATAGACTCGTGAAGACTACAGGCTACGATAAGGCACGTAGTTTCCAGGTCCAAGTTACTCCGAGTCCTATCTAAAGACTTGGTGATGTGTTCGTTAGAACTACCGCTGCGGTCTGAACGAGTTGAGTTCAATCCAGCTATGAAGTGAATGCAGATGGGGCCCTTAATAAATCACGCTCTGCCCACCAGAGGAAAATGCTCCTAGAAGAAAATACTCCCAGGGGGACAAAATACATCCGGAAGAAAACGCTTACCGATGATCAAGTTATGTCAGGTCAAGCCTTTATCCCAAGTTAATGCTTAAATTACTGCCTTCGGGCGACTAGTGTAGTTCATGCAGTGAGCAGTGCTACCTTCACCAAGGATTTTGACTCACTTACACACTTTTTGCCCCTTCTGCCGGCGAGCCATAGTTCAAGTCCGACACTTGGGGCATTTTTCTTTGCCGTTTATTCTTCTTTTAATGCAGTAATTCCAGTTCATGATGTCCGAAGTTTTGCTATTCCGGGGCCGCTACTCTAGTATTTGCGAGCGATTGCTGTCAACGCAGCGCAGACCAATTCCATCCTTCAACGCCATCCAGGTAAATTTAGCCAAGCTAGCATTAGATTACAGTCTGTCTCATCGAGCCACTAGTTGGTGGCCATGGCCATCTGCTCTAGAGCCTTTTGTCTACCCCATGATGAAACCAAGGCAGCAAAGACGTGCTTCACCTCGCTAATAGGCCCAAAGCACTTTGTGGTGCAGAATCCTGCTTCCCAGTCTTTCAAACTCGTACGGTGTGATCCAGCTGTCATTCGTACCAAGCTTTGCGAAGACACTTGCGCCCTTCCATACAACGACTTGTTCGTCCATGTCTCTGGCACTTCTAGATACTAGAATCCTGTCAAACAGATCAGGTCTCCGCGCCCGTAGCTTCTCTTCTAGTGTTTGCGTGAACTGTGGTGTCTTGGAGCCACCACCAATTACCATGATAGACCCCAGATAATCACGAAGCTTCTTCTCGTCACCCTTGGCGGCGTTCTGGATGGAGGTCAAGATCGCAATGTCCAGCGGAGCCACAGGCAAAACAGCGTCTCGCTCTGATGCGATCTGCCTAGCTGTTCGTGCTTGGGCATCCACAAACATGCCAGGCGGTGGCGCAGGCGAGGTCCCGTTCCTGCCGTTTGGACCTGGAGGTGCGGGCGAGCCAGTGCCCGTCACTGTGCCGTTGGTGCCAAATACAAAGGCAGGCGGGACAGGAGTAGAAGCGCCTTCTGGCGCGGGACTAGCGGCTGTGGATCCCATGGGCGTTCCCTCTGTCCTGGCAAGGAAATTGAAGGGCTGCTTCTCCTTGCTAGGTGTAGCAAGGTTGGGGTCCGATGGGTTGAAGCCGTTTGTGGCTGGTTGTGGATTGGCAATGGATGGTTGAACCAATGCCAGTATGGCCAGCTGGGCAGCAGATTGTGGGTCATCCGGCACCTCAACGTCGTAGGCATTGTACGAGCGATCGATCAGTTTCCTGCGACCACGAAGCTTGGTGGTGTTGTCGAAAATGCTGGGGTCGTAGAAACCCATGGGTGCCAGAATGACCTCGTCGTAGGTCTTGAACTGGTATTTGTGGGTTGGCTGATTGGGAGCGCGGAGATGGAATTGATACAGTTGCACTGATATATCGGCTTGTGACATTGTGCAATGCTTGACCTTGAGCTCCTCGGCAAGCAAAAAATCATAACGCCTCCTGAGGTTGATCTCCTGATATGGGAATTGGTCGTAAAGCATCATCTTAATGAAGGTTTCAGTGACATCGTAACCTCCGTACTTCATGTTGATTCGTGAATCCTCGATCATGAGGCCATCTTCGACACAGGCGATCGAAGTCTTCTGGGCCCCAACATCGACAACACATGCCTGTGTATACCCGGCGCCGAAGGAGCCTGCGATACTCTCCTGGATGAAACATATCCTCTTGAATTCGAACCAGGTCATGCATGATTTCAATACTGCCTCCACGTATCGCTTATCGTATAGGTCGGGTATTACGAAGACACAGCTGTACTCCCTCCAGACACTGTTCTTGGCGAGGCCGAGCTCTTGTCTGATGGCTTTGTCCAGCAAAGTCTCGAAGTCGTCATAAAGATGTTCTGCGGTATTATATTCGTCCTCGTTGAGCCAGCCATGCTGTATCGGCCACCAGAGCTTGAACTTGGGATTCGAATCGTCCGGCACTCTCAACGCGGCCTGGCCAAGGAAAGCCGAAGCTGGCGAGTTCGGGTCTTCCAAACTGTCGATATCCGTCCACTCGATCTGCAAGGGGTCATTGTGCTGTGGTATCTTCTCGGATTCTGTCCTGCGATTGTAGTTGGTGACCAGTTCCTTCGAGTTTGGCAAGACCTTGCGCTTGTTGGCGCGCATGTCGATTTTCAGGTCGTTGCTCTGTTTCTGGTACTTCTTGGCCCAGTCCTCGCCATGGATCTCGTCCTGGTTCTTGCCCTCGAACTTGCGCCGCGGTAGGGCCTCGTGGATCTCCGACTCGGTCTGCGGGAACTTGGTGGCAAGTGTGGTCGGAATGGTCTTGGGAAGTGCATCGCTAGCAAATCCGATGCGGAGATTCTGGCTTCCGGGGTGGATGACAATGATCTTGCTAGGATCGAGCATGCCATCAGGAACGGCAGCAGCCCCCTCCTCCTGCTCGGCGTCGGGGAGGGCGATGGGCACCTCGGCATTGCCGTTCCGTGCCAGGGCCCTGTCGCGGTCCTTGGCATTCTGGACGAGGCGATCTCTGGTGACTTCGGCTTGCAACCGCAGGGCGAGGACCTGGTCATCGCGCTTCATGTATTCGGTGTAGTAGTTCTTCTGATTGATGGGGGGCACATCGGGCCAGCTTGTCTGCTTCATGCCATTGTCGGTCCTCTCCAGCCCTAGATGGTGGCACCAGTAAGCATCCATGCCGGGCAAGATTGCACCTCAACACCAACACCACGAGCAATAGAGAGCGCGGCGATGGAATGCGACGATGCAGCATGGAGATGACTTACCTTCCCGCAGGAGGACACGCTCGCTGACTTTGCCGACCATGGTTGCGCGCCTGTGCTGAGATTCGTGCGACGCGGAAGACGGAGGTTACAAGTGCATTGGGGTTTGTGTTGGGCCAGTTTCGACGTTCCTGTTCCGAAAATCTTCGCCCTTCTGACATCGGCCTCACCCAACGCAAGTCCAGCCCTGCGCGCGCCAATGCAGCCGCGTCCGGCATCCCTGCTCCTTCCATTCGTTGCAGAGCGCTAACCCCACTGGAGCTCTACATTAATGTAGCTAACCCACATTAGTGGTCCCCCGCCATCCCCGTTCTTTGTACTGAATTGACCTACTCTCAAGTGACATGCTTTTACCTAGGCGGTGTTATGCTAGAATCGCCGAATTAGAGTATTCATCCAGGTTCCCGTGTTGTGTCAGGAGAGATGCTGAATCATACGACAGCTATGCTTGCATCATGGTTTCTTGTACAATTCTAGCACCTCCATCTCCCAACTAAATAGGTCAACATATGGGCTTGCCATTCCGATATAAGCTGTCTTCTTAGAGCCTGTTCTCGAATGAGACCGGGTCAAGAGATGCATTTTCTCCATCTGATCACTCTTAGCTTTATCCAGAGGCCAATGATCGTGTTGATGGCGTACTGTTGAGGTGGGACTATAATTCATGATTGAATAAGAAGTCCACAGCTAGTAATGGAGACGAAAGCACTTAATCTAAGAGACTCGATGGGCTTGGCTAGTACCAGCACACATCATTCGCCCAAATGGGATTACCGATACCCTCTCTCAGGACGACCTACTCTCAATATTCTATGGTTGTGACACTTCCCAATTGTGTCAACGGCTATACATATATGCTGTAGAAAGACTGAAGGTCAAGCGCTTCAAGTCTTTCTGCATCCGCTAAAGGCGATACTTCCTCACTCCAACACATCATACCCAAGCGAATAAGCACTGGTCAAGTCTGACTACGGAACCAAGAAGTACAAATCTTTAGGGTGTAAGGTCAATCCTTGAGACTATTGATCAGATCCTCTAGATCTTTTCCGCAAAACTCATGAAACCTCAGTGACCAAAACTTCAACAACCCAAGACTGCTAGTGCCGCACGTTCTTTCGTCCCGTCATATACCCCGGGCATCCTGACCTCAATACCAAGATATCTGTCGAAAACTCAATCCCTACTGGTCACGCCAGCCAACGCCTATCCTCGGCACGCCGTACTTTGCACCCGGCTCGCCCAACCCGTGAAAAGGTTCAACAGCAGCACTCGAGCTCTGGTTCCGACCACCCATATATCTCTCTATCTCTCCGTTGTGGTCGTTGCGGCACTCCCAGCCGCACCACATGGAGACCTTGTGCGTGTTTTTGGCGTTGGGTTCACAGGTCGCTGGAACTCGATTGGACATGGTGGTGTAGAAGGCGGGCTCAGGCGTAGCCATGAGCTGCTGCTGATAGCCGCGGCAGAACGGCCCTGCCATGAGCTGGGGAGGACGGTGGTTGCAGAGTGTGTGCAACAAGATAAACTGGCACATTTTTGCTGGTGTTTGTGTGCTTGATATATTCTCTGTGGTGTTTTCGTCGTGGATTTTGCTGCGTATGGATATTAAAAGTCATGGATCAGTCCCTTCTCATATAGATGACAGATACTTACAAGTTCTCCTGATGACAGTTATTCACGGTGTTTGGTTGCTTCCCATGTCCTCCTTGGTATATCCCAAGCCAATCACAGGAGAAAGAAGTCTTGGGCTCAAAACATCTGACGTGAGTTGAAGGTTGCGATGGCCTCTGGCGGCTTTTTTGAAATGCCAAGGACTTATACGCCAACCTGCGAAGCTGACGTGTCGAAGATGGCAGTTGCGAATCAACAGAATATGAACTTCAAAAATGACAGTGCCGCACCAACTGGGTCCTCAAGAGCTCTTCCAAAGACGAGAGAAATTTTGTTTCATCCGATAACTGAGCCTCGTCAACAACGACGGGCTATAGGTGTGCTTCAAGGAGATATCTGCATGAAGACACCGGCTTAGTTGAGAAGAGGCTAATGTTTTCTTCCTATGCCCGATCAGCTATATTCCACTGGTCAGAGAGTGATGGATAGTTATACAAGAAACCCCAACCGCTTCCAATATCTACTCGAAAGGATCCCAGGTAATTGTAGATAATCGAGATGTCGAGGGTCTTCTAGTCTTGCCATACGATGGTGTCTATGTCACATCATCCATAAACCATCAGGCTTGGAGACAGATACCACAGCAGCGTGGTGTCTAGAGAAGAGAGTACTTGTGAATCGAACAACCGATCGCAGTGGCATAGGTAAGAAAAAGATCAAAGGAATGAGTAGTCTGTCACACACTCTAGAGTCACCCATTCCTATGTACGCAAGAGCCCAGCAGTGCATCCTTTTCAGCATCTTCGTGTTTCTGTTTCCTCCGAGATAAGGGACAATCAACAAGCATCAACCGAATTAGGGCCTACCATGGCTAGAAACTTTGTGAAGGAAGGGAGTCTAACAAACATGGTAATTCTACATGTATAATTCATAGCAACGCCTTTATACATTGAGAGGTATGGCGTTCCATGGCTTCCCATGTAAGGCTATAAGCTCCATTTCTGAACCCGCAACTGTCATCTGTCCAAGTGGCAAGAATTAAAGTACATGTATACAACATCAATAGATCAAAATAATGCAAACCAGGTCGGGCCCCGCGAGGTATGTCATGATCGAGGCTGTAAGCAATCGTTGATGAGTTAGGGTCCCTTCAAGGCAATGTGGAAATCCATCCACAGCTTCATACCGCGCCCGATGGATCTTGTATTACTCGTTTCACTGCCAATATGATGCAATCGCCCTGAAACTCTCTGAGCTGAAAATTCTTGATTGTCCTTCTAGAAACTCACTGAAGGCGGGTAGCGTAAAGATTGCTTCAATGCAAACAGAATCTAAAGCAAGACTGACACAACTTGAGCACTCCTGAATCGAGTTCCACTTGTCCAACTCGCTGCTTCAAACCTTGCTGTACATTGGGTATCTTATCCGCAGAATGATTATGGTTGATGATGCGTCCCAAAGAAAACCAATTTGCAAACTACTGTGACCCCATGTGCTTGTCCATTAAGACCGACTGGAAAACCCAAAGCCCCAAAACACGATGCACTAGTAAAACAATATGAGATGGAAACCAGCTTCTAAAATGACTCAACACCATCTTCTTCTAGCTGTCGCTCGGTGTCTTCATGTACAGCCCAGTGATCCTGCTCTGCAGGCTCAGTCTCTGCAGCGATAGCAGCAGCTGACTTGGGCCTTCGATTCATTTTCTTTTGCAACTCCTCTGTTATTTCTTCAACGTCTACGTCGATGTAGTCTCGCAAGAACTTTCCAACTTCTGTATTCTCGACATTGCCTCTAATAGCGTCGGTTCCAGGACCGCCTGAGCTGTAGATATTGACGTCGACAGCTGAGTGGCCGTGAGAGCTCCAACCGATTTGGGCACGTCTGCTAATCATATCGGCGAAGTAGGATTGTGCGAGGATTGGGAACTTGGCTATTTTGGCAAGCTCCTCATCTGTGGCATCGAGAATTCCAAGCCCGGGAACGACGAGCTTTTCTTTGATATAAGTTTGCAGATCTTGTCCCGACTCTTCTTTACCTTCAGCCAGATGTTGATGGAGCTTGTGTGCCAGATACAAAGAAGAGTAAGACGCGTTAGCCAGGACAGCAGGATACCACAGGTATTCTGGGTAGTCGATAAAGTTTTCTGTTGGGTTGTATTAGTCTGGGAGACAAAGTAGAGCCTGAAGAGTCACGTACGTCTTGCAACGGAGAGTCCGCCGGTCTCATGATCACTTGTTGCCACCAAAACACCAGGGGTCTTGCTATCCTGGAGGAATTCCGAGACATACTTGAATGTCTTGTCGTACTCGAGGACTTCTCGCACCTGAGCTGCAGGATCGTTGATGTGACCTGCGTGATCAATTCTGCTGCCTTCGATCATAAGGAAGAAGCCCTTATCACTGTCCGCTGTAGCCTTCTCCAACGCCCTGATCGCTGTCTTTGCCATCTCGCTCAAGCTGGGGTATATCTCATTCATACTGCGGCGGTCGAGCTCGAAGGGGATATCGGTAGGTGCGAAAAGTCCCAGAATCGGCAGAGGAACCTCCTTCTTACCCTCCCAAAATTCATCAAACCCAGCGCGGTCGTCGACATATGTAAACCCGTGTTTTTCCTTGGCGATACCCACCACGTCGAGATCATCAGCCCTGCAGCTTCCTTGCGTGCCGTTGGGCAAGAAGTGGCATCTTCCACCTCCAAACATAAGGTCTACTACTCTGCCGAGAGCACCCTCGCCAACTTCCTGCAGTGCAATGTCGTCATTCTGCTCGCGCACGTCAACGTGGCTGGCAAAACAAGCGGGTGTCGCATCAGTGATATCAGTTGTGACAACAAGACCAGTCATGAACCCCGCTCTTTTGGCAGCTTCCAGAACGGTGCCGCAAGGCGTCTGGTCCGGAAGCATTGAGATCGCACCGTTGTAACTCTTGTGTCCACAGCTGAAGGCTGTCGCTCCGGCCGCAGAATCGGTGATCAAGGATGAGGAGCTCCGGGTCCGGCTACTGCCCCAGAAGTGCTTGTCAAGGGTCAAGGTATCCCCAAACTCCAGCCCTTCCACATGTTGCCGGAACGAGCGTGTAAGGGACAGTGATGCTGGGCCCATGCCATCCGACACCATGAAGACAAGGTTCCGCTTCCCGCTGGGTTTCGAGAACTGCGTCTGCGAATTGTGTGACATCCATACTGCCAATATGAGCACACCCGTTGTTGCTAGCAGAGCCCAGATGAAGATGAGGGTTTCGCGGAGTCGGAGGTGCCACGATCGGCCGTGGTGTGTTGAAGGCGCCTCGCCGCGGAGAGCATCGTCTTCGGAATCGGTCATGGCTGAGTCGACAGACGACCGGCGGCGCCCATGGCGTCCGTCGTCGGCCAACAGAGGAGTCGTTTGTGAGGGCTATGCATTGTGTGAGTCAGCTCTATGGCGGCCATGAGGTGCTCACGTGGTCAAAGTGATGGGGAAGCTGGGAGATGCTCCGAGGGCACGGAGTGTCTCGATGACACGTTCCAAGAGGCCTTGGATCATACACACAGGTTGGATCGTTTTTTGGACTTACCATGGCTCTGGTTTCTTTGCGAAGTAGAGAGAACGAGTCTCACGGGACTGTCCTCGATAAGGACGAGGTTGTCTTTGTCAATCATCACCCAGCTCAAGGCTCGCTTAAGGGTCCCACCACCTTGTGCCACGCTAGCGTGACGTAATAATCCGGGGTATTGCAGTCGCCTACATAAGGGAATGGACATTGCAGTGCATAGGTAGGTACATGTATCTTACCAAGGTCACGAGCACTAAATAATACGATATCACGCGTGCGATTTACAAGCCATCCTGATCTTACTGGCGACTTCGCACTTCAGATTACCGAGTATCTAGAAACAAATCGGCGACATGTCACGGCTGAAGCGTCCCATGATCTTTCCAGCAGTTACTTCTCTTGTCCAATCAAATTTTCATTGCTCGCTGTGATCGTCCTCGACTAGCCACGTAGATGCCATCACTAGTATATACTGCCCTGCGTAGCAGCAACCCATCTCGCTGTATTATGTGTCAAGGAACCATTGACTTCATGTGCATCCCCCATTCGCTGGACTCTCCACCGCATCACTTGTCTCCCCATCGGCCAGTTCTTGGCCACGTCCAAGTCATGTGCATGACCCCGGTGCTTCCTTGCAAATTAACAGGCAAATGCCATACAAATCATCAGTACAAGCATGGGTATCTCTTAATGTGAAAGGGCGCTCTATATGACCACCGCCAGACGCCAGAAAGATGCGGCCACAGGAAATATGTGCGCGAAATCCCGGCCGGAAACAAATCGTTCACCGTCTAATGACATGACGCTCGTAACCCACCGGGAAATGGGACGAACTCCAAGACCAAACGAAATAATCTAAAGGAAAGGGTTCTTCGCACGCCTCACGGGCGCAGCTGCTGGCGAAGTCGTCGGTGCAGCAGTAATTGACGCCGCAGGCGACACTCCAGGTGCAGCCGGGCGCACAGCTGCGGGTACTGGTGAGGCTGAAGATGAATGAGGAGATCGGACTTGGTCGGCCACCGCCTTTAGAGCCCAGCCTGGCAGCTTGTGGCCCTGAGATCTAGCTTCTCTCTGGGCATTCAACTCCTGTAAGACGGCCTGGTCGCCATCTTTGTGTGACTTTCGTTGCACAGGGGTTGTACTTGACCCGTTACGCGTAGGTGTAGTCTGTCCACTCCTATCCTGCTTCGGTAGAATGTTAGCCATTTTCCTTCCGGGATCGTGGAGATGTGTCTGCGTATAATGTGTGTTGCGGCGTCTCATGTGAAAAAGAGGCGGCACTTGGGATAATTGCCCGTAGCACCTACTTCAAGTTGACGCTGGGGCAAAGCTTCAGGCTGCATCGCAGACGGTCGATATGCGTGAAACTGTACGGGCTGAGCGCCAAGTTGCTCACCAGACTGAACGGGAGACCTCCCGGCATCATGAGTGTTCGGCGTTTCGCCAACTTCATCGGCATGTTCTCCGGCTGCGAGTTGGCGAATGTCGCTGGCACTCAGCGAAGCTAGCTGTCCGGGATTATATTTTTGAGTCAGGATGGCTTCGATAAATTGTTGGGATTTGCCTGCTACTTCCGTAAGTGCGGACTTTGCATATGCCAATTCCTGACGATCTCGTTGGCCTGCCTGCTCATGGAAAGCGTTTGCGATCTGTTGTGCTGCCTCCCTTTTCTGCTCCTTCTTTGTTGTGTCAGTTTCACCAATTGTGAATAATCTACCAAGCTCCCCCTTAAGAACGTTGGGATTGTCCCAAAAATTCAATTCCGAAGGCGACATTGTCTTTGTTCCTGATACTGGAGCAACTCGGACCTGAGTTGTAGGACCCAACACAGGTTCTACTGTACCAGATTGAAACGCAGGATGAGGTTCCCCGTTGAGGTTCTTTGCCAGAACGGGTACGGGCGTAGTGCTCGGCAAAGTACTTTCGAGAGAAGGTTCATGCCCAAGATAGCCCTGCACTCCGTTTGACATCGTAGATGGGTCTGTCGACGATGACGCGGTTGGTGGTGATTGATGACTGCTTTCCACTTGGGGCAGCGGCAACGCAGGAGGCATCCCAGTAAGACGGGCCTGGTGCATTTGGGTGAGTTGTTTCGCTTCTTGTTCCTCTTCATTTGTCAATTTTTCGTCTTCGAGATTTTCCTCCTCGAACGTGTCTGCCATGACGATGGAGCGAATGCCTTGACGGAGATCAGAGCTTAGGACAGCATCAAGAACTTCATCTTTACCCTCGAACCCAGAAAGTTCATCCTGTTTAGGCTCAACAGGTCTTTTAAACATCTCTTCGAACCGTGGTGCCTTCGGGGTGGGGTTCTTCTTGTCGACGACTCGTGAGGCAAGTTGCAATTTGAAAACGCCTTTGCTTTGCAGCTTCTCCTCAAACGTCCCGCCGCAGATGAAGCGATACACGACAACGGGCTTTGTTTGTCCCAAACGATATGCTCGGCCCACAGCTTGTTGCTCATGCTGGGGATTGAACTTGAAATCGAAAATGATCACACGGTTAGCCCCCGTGATGTTAAGACCATATCCACCGGCAGTTGTGGAGAGAAGGAAGACATCACATGAGTTCTTGTTGAAATCCTTCACCATCTCTTGCCGTTTGCTGATTTGGGTAGAGCCGTCGAGTCGAATGTATTGACGTTTTCTTCGGTTAAGGACACTTTGGAGGTAGTCGAGAGTAGGTATCGATTGAGAAAAGACGAGTACTTTGTCCCCTACTCTGATGCTTTCGTCGAGGATCTTGTTGAAGAGAGGGATTTTCCAAGAAAGCGTCTCCATATCAGACTCCATAGCATTCTTGGGTATCAAAGTAAGCTCTTGGCTGATAAGCCTTTTATTCAACACCGCATCTTTGGTCCCGTCGTCTTGAGCTTTTCCTCCCTTATCCTGCTTCAGCAACCGGTCGCGGAAGCATGCAGGGTGATTGCAAAGCAAGGCGAGCATACTCAGGGTAGCAAACAGTCGTGCCGTCTCACTCTCGCCTTGTTGAAAGTTCATAAACAACATGTACGCCTTGTATTGCAAATCAGTTAAAGGGACTGAAATCACGAATTCGGTTTTCTGCGGAAGCTCGTCCTTGAGCGCAAGAATGGACCTGCGATGTACTTTGGGTGCTACTGTCTCCTTGAGCGACCGTAACTTTACTAAGGCTTTTCTGCGGGATGCGCGCGTGCTGTCCATAGAGAGGCCTGCCTCGATAGGAATGGCGAATACTTGTCTGAATTCTGTGGAGTTACCGAGGTAGTTGGTCGCAATCCAGTTGATCATGGCATAGTACTCTTGGACGTTGTTTGCCAGTGGTGATCCAGTCAATGCGATGCGGATGTGTGATCTGAACTCTCCTGTATACTGGTGGATCTTGGACTTGGGGTTTTTCAGCTGGTGGGCTTCATCTGCGATAATGAGACTGGGTGTCTGGAGGAGCTTGTCTCTTGCCCCTGTCGATTTGCCCACCATGTTTCTGAACAAGTCGTAACCTATAAGCAAAACACCACCTACTGTGGTCCAGCTGTCAAGGATGTCATCCCGCTCGTGGTCCTTATAAGTGGAGTCGATCTTGAATATCTCCCCCAGATGATGCGGAGCGCCATGCGTCCAGATCAGGAACTCGTCCAACCAATTGTTGACAAGACCAGAAGGTGCGAGAATGAGGGTCATGGACTGCTTCAGATCATCAGGGATCTGTGCAGAGATTGAAGGGTCGTCGGATGCGGCACAGTCGGCAATTGTCATGAGCAGAGTGATAATTTGCATGGTCTTCCCCAGGCCCATCGTATGGGCAAGGAGGCAGCCTTGTCGGACCTGTGCATCCATGACGATCTGGTTCCACATAAACCGCACACCAGAAATCTGGTGATCCTTGATGTGTCTAGCAATATTGTCTGGCACATATATGAACCCTTCATCATCTTGCTTTGACTCGTTGATGATTAGCCGCATATTCTGGCTTGCGGTCGTATCATACAAGAGATTTAGCTTAGCACGAAGTGCTTTCGTACGTTCAGCTTGTTCTTGAACTCTTCGCACGTCACTCTCTCGAAGGTTTATCGCGGCCTGGTCACGCTTAATGCCAGGCTTCCGCTTCCCATTATTTGAAGATGAATCGCGATCATCCATCAGGTCGTCTATGCTCTCGACGTCTGACTCGATGCCATCAGAAACTTTGGTTGACGGTTCCCGCTCAGCCGACAAAGATGGAGTGGACGGCTGGTTGGGAATCGATTCAAACCTGTAGTACAAGGACTGATCCCGCAAAAAGTAGACGAAGCTCGAGAGGTGTTCTGCTTTGTCTTCGAGTTCAAACCTGTTGTATCCTGAAGCAAACCATGCTCTAATGTATTGTGGGTTTCTTCCCAAGAATACGTCAAATAAGCGAGCAAAGTGAAGCGCATAGAACGTATCCTCTTCAGCCTTAGACTTGAGAGGAAGTTTTGGCAGACTATTTGCTCGAAGAGCGGGAAGAACGAAGCCCTTCCAGAGATCACCTTCATCCCACTGTGACATGCTTAAAACAGCAGACCGAATCGTCTCATCAAGATTATTGATCATATCAGCCGTGGCCGCTCCGTTCCCAAGGGACTTTTGCGAGGGCGCCGGCTGTAATAATTTTTGTCCTGAAAATGAAAGACGTGAGCTGGGCTTGTGCGCCTTTTTGGGAGTCACAAGGTCAATGATTTCCTTGCCTTTGGCACCATATGAACGGACTCGGGACATTGGGGTTGACGACCGCTCGACCTTGATTGGTGTCTTGGGTAGAGTGAGATCGAGAGTCTCCACCTGGTCAACTGCGCCAGTATCGTTGGCCTCACGCACATTGGCCGTTTGGCGGTTGGTCGCAATGCTCTTATCGGAATCATGACGATTTAGAGCATCGAGTTGACGTTTGGCAGATTCTGCAGACTGGGCAGAAGCGGTCTCCTCCAATGTTCTGTCTCCATTGGCCATCAACACATCCTCCGAACCTTGAGCATCAGCTGTGGCAAGCTTGGGAGTCTCATCCTCATCCTCGGCTTCTGTGGTTCTCTGCACAGGTTCAGCATCCTCAGCGTCAAACATCATTTCGTCGCGGAGCTCGGGTTCATCCTCAACGATAAAGCTTCGAAGTGGAATGTCGTCACTTTCGGATTCGCTTGTCAAGATCTCTTCATCGGACGCAGAAATCAGCCTTTCTCGTCCAGCTTTGGGCTGTTTCTTCCCCGGTTTTCTTGGAAGCTTCTGGGGCTCAACTGGGGACTTCAAAAGATTGATCACCCAGATGGACTGTTGCAGGTCGGCAATAGTCTGGTCCAGGACGCCTTCGACCTTTCTCATATCTGCCTCGTTTGACCATTGCTGATTGACAATCTTGCTTCTATAATTGCCCAGTCGATCCTGATAGTGTGAGATGAGGCGATTCTCCCGATCAATAGCTCGCCTGAGCCCTTGTCCGCGCGCCTTATTCCAAGTCCGATTGGCCTTATGTTCGAGAGCGGGGAGTTTGTCCTTCTGCCAAACGGCAATCTTTTCTGTGATGATCCGGTCGACCATCGCGTTCTTTTCCTCGGCTGAAAGATCGGTGCGAGGCTTTTCTTGAAGGACCTTGCGCTCTTCCTCTTCCTCCTGGATTTCTCTCCATGTGTCCGAGTCGTACTCGTCATCAGACTCTCCATAAGCGGGCAGTACCTCGTAATGTTCGGGGTCGTCTCCGCCAGGAATCATATCTGGCTTTGCAGGTCTGAAGACATGTCTACGCTTGACAAAATGGCGCTTCAGTAGGCGAGCGCGCTGTCGTCGTAGTCCGATCGGGCAGGAATCTTGGTGGAACTCGAACTCCAAGTCTTCTGTGGCGAGAGGCTCCGCGGAGAAATGGAAATCGATTATGTCTGCTCTGTTCAGAACGTCTGGGCCAAGATAAGCCCCGGAAAGCCCGTCGCTTGTTCCCTCCGGCTCTAGCTCAGACACCAGATTGCCTTGAGGCAAGTTCCGAAGAGCATCGCGATTCACGCCAGCGGAAAGCGTGATCGGAGCAATTCTTCGCTTTTTGCGAGCAGGCTCCTCTTCTGTTGGTGTGGCAATATCGACAGGCTCGACTGTTGTCGTCTGCTCTGCCATCGGAGTAGACACTGGAGGCGTGAAATCTTGTATAGATGCAGCAGGGGTGGAAGGCTCGGAAAAGACTGCTTGAGGAGTGTTGTAGGCAGATTCACCACTGTCGTCTTTGCGTTCTTCTTCCAGCTTTCTCTTCCTGCTGGCTTGGTCAAGCCGCATAATTTCAGCAATGTCATGATAATCCTCATCTTCGTCGTCGTCTTCTTCCTTTCTTCGAATATTCCAGATCTTGTATTTGCGACTGCGGCGGCGGAGCTGGATGATGGCATTCCTTATTGTTTCCTTGTGCTTGATGGCTTTAATGCCAAGGTCGGAATAGAAATCAGCGGCTTCGGATGCCAAACCCAGAAGGCTCTCTCCGTCGACCTCATTCTCTTGCAAGCTTTCCTTGAGCCGCGCAAGGTTGGGTAGCTTCGGTGGATCTGTCGATGGAGTCCATGACCTCTCGTCTGTACAAAACTCCCGTACCACCCTGGCGGTGTCCCAGTCCCAAGGATCAGATGCGTCTTCCATCTTGTCGCCACAAAATCGTTCGCATCGTCGGTGGTCGCAAAAGGGCTGTAACTCTCGGAATCTGTAATAATAGTCAGGTACCTAGCAAATTGACGTCGAGTAAACGGAATGCAGGAGCGACTTGTGTGCCCGCCGATGGGTGCAACCGCGGGGAGTATCGCACTTACCTTGGGACCAAAACCTTGGTTTCAAGGACTCAATCAGCTGTTCACTGCGCCGAAACCCAACCTACTCCAGAATGCCAACCGCGGTCAAAGTGTTCAGGAAGCTTCACGCGGTTGCGACGATATGGATGGGTTTGGCAAATCTCTCCAGATTTGGGTGTAGTGGTTGCTTTTCGTATCAGCAAGCTGAGAGTCGGTTGCAAGAAGTAGTGCGCCGAATCGGGTGGCCACTTTAAGCGAAGAGTGAAAAGAAGGAATGCCTGGCGTCCTCGAACATGAAGCGGCCTGAGTGCCGGTGAATGCTGAGTGAATGTTATATTTCCGAACAATCGAGCACAAAGGTGCGGCCTAGTCGTGATCGAAGTGTGGCGGCGAGAGCGCAAACGAAATGAATGGTCGAGGGCTCGAAACACCAAGAAAAGTCACGAACCAATAACAATCGCGGTGTCGGCGCTGGAGAAGTGTTGCAGAAGTCGCCTGAAAATTTCGGCGCATCCTTCAGACAATAGAAAAACAACAATCGGTCTTGTTTGTACTGGGCGTACAATACTGCGATGTCAATAGACAGACATTGACATCGTCGACATGGGCCGGCGTCTTGATCCTCAAGTCAGCGAATTGGATGTGCTGTTGTGGGTGGGGGTGCGACCCGAAAGCTTGACACCAAACGCGCCGATAGCAGCTTGGAAAGATTGTGGGGCGCGACGCGGAAGTGGCGTTAGTGCGCGACAAAAGCTCATTAATTACAGGGGCTCCCGAGTGAAGGCAAGCACGGCCCAAGTGGGGGCGGGGTATTTCTATCTTATGCGGAATGGGAATTCACTTTTACGTTTCTTTAGACGAACATCAAAGCCGTAAAAGTTCATGATCGTGTTACTCTGATAACGTTGTGATGGCCACTATGAATCAACTCATGTAGAATATTTGGCATCTGAACTTATGCACCCTCTCGTATCTTGAGCCTATAACGCCTGACTGTTTGTTTTCACACTTGTCATCAAAGTCAGCAATCATATATCAAATAGAATGACGCAATCGCCACGAGAGGTACGGTCTCACTTTGTCTCGGGCCATTCATGAACTTTGTATTGATTCTCAACCCCGCTGCAAAACATCTGCACATTATCCTAATAAAAATCCTCTACACCAGCTTTGTAATCAAGGCTTCCGATCTTGACGAGTCTTCCATCTAAGCTCCGCGATCGCGTGAATTATGCCCATCAAGTGGGGCCAACATGCATTAAGGGATTCCACCACCTAAGACAGAAAATCAAGTTGGAACATCTACATGCTCGGTCATCCCCAGTGCTACTAGCCAAGCTGACCGAATCTGTACGACCAAGAACACCAAAGTGTCCCTGTGGGCCTGCATAACATAAAAGCACCAAGCATTTGGAGAAATCTTGGTTCGGAGCTGTCTCCAACGTCAAAAAGTGATTACACCCCGGGGGGATTGATACCCAGCAAGATGGCTACCTATCCTCCAGAGATCAGCGCCTCCGAAGGTGAGAGGCTCACAGAAATCGTGAAAGACTGGTCTATAGCCCATGGCCTGACTGTCCGCCCTCCGCCCACTGTTGTCGCAGCCGAAGCAGACCCTGGAAACATCCTTGCTACTGCAGTACCGGTGACTCTCTTCCCCAGCCCCTTTCCCAAATTGTGCTTCGATCAGGGAGTTCATGTACAGAAATCATACAATGAGTTGTATGCGTCGATCAGCCGTAACGAGGACTTCCTCGCACAGATTGTAAAAGAGTATGCCTCTACGCCCTTGACTTCATGATATATGGCTTACCACTACTTCAGGATTGGTGACAGCGATGACTTCACTCAGGCCCTCTGGAAAGTGCACCTCAGGGTCAAGAAAGAGGGATATGTTCAGCCATTGTCACTTGGGTTGTTTAGGTCAGACTATATGGTACACCAAGACAGTTCCGGCTCGGCTCCTCAGATCAAGCAGGTGGAATTCAACACCATCGCCTCATCCTTCGGCGGTCTCGCGGAGAAGACCTCCTCGCTGCACCGCTATCTGTCGGGGACCGAATACAGTCTACTCTCCAAGCCAGTCTCCAAGGGTCAGACCAGGCTTCCGGATAACCATAGTACCAAAGGCTTGGCCCATGGTATCATCCAGGCATACACCTCGTATGGCCTGGCCACAACCGGCGAGCAAAAGTGTGTCATCTTCCTCACCCAGGGCGGCGAGCGCAATATTTTCGATCAGAAGCATCTCGAGTATGAGGTCTCGGGCCCGCCGCTGAGTATTCCCGTCTTCCGGCTTCCCTTCTCGGAGGTGCTACAGCATACAAAGCTCGCAGAGGGAGAAGGGCGGCAACTTCTGTACACACCCCCGCAGCTGCCTCATATCACCTTTGAAGTGGCCGTGATCTATATGCGCTGCGGTTACGGCCCGTCTGACTATCCTGACGACAGCGCTTGGGAGGCCCGATACCACCTCGAGCGCTCCGCCGCCATCAAATGTCCCACGGTCCTGACGCAAGTGGCCGGTACCAAGAAAGTGCAGCAGGTCCTGGCAACGCCTACCGAGCCCTCCAAGCCATCGATTCTGTACCGCTTCCTTTCGCCCGCCACGCATCTGGGACTGAAAGACCTCGAAGCTACATTTACCAATATCTACCCTCTCGACAACTCTCCCGCCGGCCAGGAGGCCCGCAAGCTTGCGCTAGACCCCGAAGAATGCAATAAGTACGTCCTGAAGCCGCAGCGCGAAGGCGGCGGCAACAATATTTACCGGTCCTCGATTCCGGATTTCCTGAAGTCCAAGCCCGAGGACCACTGGGGTGCGTTCATCCTGATGGAACTCATCACGCCACCGCCGGTGAGAAATACAATCCTGCGCAACGGCAAGTTGGAGACTGGTGGTGTCATTTGCGAGCTGGGTATCTACGGCACATGCCTATGGGACCAGCGGGAAAACGAAGAGAGCAAGGTCATACGTTTCAACGAGATGGCTGGCTATCTGTTAAGGACCAAGGGTGATCAGAGCGAGGAAGGTGGTGTTGCTGCAGGCTTCGGATGTATGGACAGCGTTGCCTTGATTATAGGCGATAGCGGTAAGGAGTAGATCGCTGGGGGAAATGGCGAGTGTGGGGAAACCTTTGCATGAAGTTGATGTCGCAATAGGTCACTACGTATCGAGAATAGAGCACAGCAAATACATCTTCGATCATGAGCGAAAAGAAGTATCGTGACTTTTGAAATACGCATCCGCTCTACATGAAAAGCTCTATCCATTCGTTCCAATGTCAGCTTCGAGTTTTTCCATTCGAATCTCATCAAATTACATGACCTAGCTAACAACCACAAGAATCAAGTTCAGCGGGTTGAGCCGTTTGGAGAGAGGACCCCCTTGAAACGCCTGTAAATGATTTGACTATCGATGTCGTGCCTTCCAGTGCGGGTTGGTGATGCGAATCAAGTCTATCCCTTAAGTCTTTTATCATTTACCATCTCTTACATGATTGTCGTGATTACCTTCCGCCTTGCCCAAATAACCCCAGAGGGCAAGACCGTGGCTAAGAAAACACAGCAACGCACGTATACATGAGCCCCAGCGCCACAATCGCAGTCACCGCCAGCGCTCGAGGCAAGAATACCAAGGCAGCTATGATGAATATGCCCCACCGCTTCACCAGAGTTGCTCGGTGTTCCAGGTCCGCATTGCGAGCTTTGCTGTGCGAACCATGGCTAGAAGCGCGATTCTTGTGACGGGGATGACGGGGGCGCCGTCTTCGAGACTGTGGCTGATACCGAGGCTTGTCACCTTCGTCCTCCTCAGACTCACTCTCGAAATCGGATTGTCAGCCAAAGTGGAAGCCGCCAGGGAAGCCACTAGCCGGTCGACCACCGCCAGTAGAGAAGCGAGCACCTTGGAAACCACCGCCGGCGCCGCCGGCTCCGCCAAATCCACCTCCATTCATCATGCTGAAGAGAATTTCGGGGTCAATGCCGCCCATGCCTCCTCCCATACCACCGCCCGAGAACATCTCGGAGGGATCAACGAGATCTTCGCCGCTGTCATAGCTTGCTCGCTTCCTGTAGGACAAGATTAGTGTCAAGTGAATAAGGAGGGTCGAGAAGGGTTAACGTACTGAGGGTCGCTCAAGGTCTCGTAGGCTTCGCCAATATCCTTGAAACGTTCCTCTGCCTGCGGGTCGCCTTGGTTCTTGTCAGGGTGGTGGATGATGGCCAACTTGCGGTAGGCCTTCTTGATGGTGGCATCGTCAGCATCCTTAGATACTCCAAGGATCTTATAGTAATCCTTCCGCTGGCTCTTCTTGAGTTCGAGCTCAGCCTTGCGGATCTCCTTGGCAATGGTGCGGTCCTCAGGGTCCAATTCTTGGATGGCCTTCCATTCCTTGACGGCTTCTTCCCAACGCTCAGCTTGGCCCAGGGCGTTGGCCTTGGTCTTGCGAGCCTTCATGTACTGCGAGTCAAGGCTAATGGCCTTCTCACAGTCCGCGATAGCTTCGTCATATTGCTTGAGCTTCAGCCGGCATAGGGCTCGGTTTTGCAGAAGCTTCGAGTTGGTACCCCGGTTGGTAGGATCGACATCCAATGCCTGGGTATATTTATCGAAAGCAGCTTGCCAGCGCCCAGCCTTGTAATCTGTGTTGCCCTCCTCCTTCATGCGATCCAATTTCTGCACAATTCTCAGATACTTGACGGCATCGCGGAAGTCGGGGTCGCCACTCAAGGCTTTCCGGAAGTGTTGAATGGCCTTGTCGTTGTCACCCTGTGCGTACAAAGCACGGCCACGAAGGACCAGAGCCTCAGGGTCCGAGCTGTTGTTTCTCAACAGTGCCATTGCGACATTTTGTGCCTCGCCTAACGAGTTGACACCTCCCATCTTAAGATAAGCTGCACCTCTCATCAATTGCCACTTGCGAGGCTTTGGTGCGCCAATACCAAGGAACTTTTCGGCTTGGTCGAGAGCGTGAAGCACCATGGAGCCCGAAGTACCGGTGTTGAGCGCATCCGTGGCAGCCCTGATGTGGTTCTGCATCTCTCTGGCGGGCGCCATGTCCTTTGCCGAAGCAGGCGGGTGAATGCGGTTGAAAGTTGTCAACGCCTCATCGGGACGTCCCAGGCTAGTGTAGATACGAGCAAGCCGCAGCAAGAACTTTGAGTTTGACGGGTCATAGTCTACGGCGCGGGAACAGTCTTCCAAGGCTGCCTCGTACTGGCCGTTCGACATGAAAGCAGCAGCACGGTTGCTAAGGTAGGTGGCCGAGTCTGGTACCAAGGTAACAGCTAGAAGAAGATCGTGTCAGCACGGAAACAAGTTCACAATAGTATTGTAGGAAGTCAGCCGCTGTACCTTTAGAATATTGTACAATCGCATTTTTGTAGTCTTTGTCTTTGAAGAATCTGTTTCCCGCGGCCTTGTAGGCCTCAGCCTCGTCTGCGGCAGAAGGGACTGGACTCGAAGGGTTGGATCTGTGAGGTGGGGGTACGGGTCCGTCACCATTCGTAGGCGGTGTCTTTCGTCCATTAGTCGGAGAGCTCACAGGGACAGTGAAGTTGTTGGACTGCTTTTGTTGCGGTGGTGGCGACGATGGAGGGGCAGCCGAGGGCTCCCGGTCGACATCCATCTTGTCGATTGAGCTGCGATTACTCATGTTGGAGAGGGCAGATAAGCGCTTGTCACGCTCGTCGGGTGGGAGATTGAGTGGGTGAGTATTCGGGTCGTGCTTCTTGCGCCGCGAAGAAGATGAAGGATCTATGTTCTGTCTGCCAAAGGACCGCGAGCTTCGTGGCTTTGTGGGCGGCTGCTGGTCTCTAGTCGCAGGAGATGCAGGCGAAGCGGGTCTCGTGGATTTTCTGGGGGACTCCCGTTCCCTCTTGACTGCGGCTGCGGACGGAGGAGGGGCAGAGGCAGGTTTGACGGGCGAGCTGGGCTCTGAAGCCTGACGAGGATTGCGGTTCTCGTCGTTCTCACCGGTCGGGTGCTTCTTCGGGGAGGTGGATTTCTTGGTGAAGAAACCCTTCATTGGGGAAGACTATGGCAAGTTTTCGAAAGTTTAAAGCCGGTGCCTCCAAATCCGCTGTGCTGCGGATCCCACACTCCAGACTGGTGTCTTAGGTAAGGCCCCGGGGTCGGTGCCAAAAAGTTCAGGACGCCGCCGAGGATGCAAGCCCGCTGGAATGCACGCCCAAACGCATGAATCGAGTGCAGGCAGGTGTGCGACCGCGACAGACAACCAAATCCTTGTAAGAGGATCTGTCGTGCAGCACGTCTTACACTGCTTTGCTTCTTCTTCCAAGTGTCCAAGTGTGTATGCGCAAACCTATGACGGCCCTTGGACTTGGCCAACAACGACGAAGTCGCCTTGGAACTCTGTCGTCTTTGCGAACCCGCTGCGTCAGAGGCCCCAGGGACATGCGCTGCTCACTTGCACTTGTCGGGGGATTACCCTTAGCACGGCGCAACTCCCGCAGAAGAGGATTGACGCCGGTGTCAGTTAGTTGTGCTTTGGGTCGTAGGGTAGCAGACAGGAACCAGGAAGAACGCTGTAGGGTGCAATGCGGATATGTAGGCTTCGAGAGAAGGACAGTATATGGTCGAGGCGTCTGAGTGCGTGGGAAGGTTGGGAGAGATGGAGCGGGCTTCGACCTCGAGGTTGATATTGGGAAATGCGACTCGACGTCTTATGCCTCGACTTATTCGATTGATCAGCCTAGCACAGCCAACCCATATTTCCCTTGCACAAAAGCAGTTGTGATGTGCTGTCCAAACGCTCTTCCAGTGCTTGCGAATAAAAAAATCACTGGCTGGGGATTGGGAAATTTTGTGAAATTCGCAGAATTGCCAATCAGCCAGGTTCCGTGTACCTGGCCCCGCAGCGCTTTTGCAGCGTAACCACAAGTTTCCAGTACCTGGCCGTAGGGCTCCACTCGTCACAGGCAGGACCCAATATTGAGAGAGCAGACAACGGTTCGTCCAATAGAGACGGTGAGTTTATGTTGTTTACAGGGCGCTGCGTCTACGAGCACCGGATCGGTGTCCTCAATGGTCATCTCTGCTCTGCAGCACCGATGGGACCCATAGTGGCCATCCAATCGACCTCGTCACCACCGAAATCCAGGAGGTTGAACGTGCTGAGGTGCAGTGTGCATCTAACTATGCATTGCTTTTCCGCTGGAAGCTCTCGAGAGCTGCACAAATCTGGAGGCGAGAGCCGTTTGCAATAGACAATGCGGTTAAACGGGCGCTTGCTCCCGCCGGCTTGGTTCCTGCTCCCTATCCTTGTATCCATTATCCGTTTATGAAAAGTCTAGCAGGGGCCAGGGTCATAATTCCAAAGCAGTCCAACGCGTCGTTCCGGTGAGCGGGAGTGCTGCAGCTTGTCACAGCCGCCCCTGGCACTCTCTCCCACACTCGCCCGCGTTCAAAATCGTCATTCGTGCTGATTCTCGAAGCTTCTATGGGGTCAAGTTTCGATCATCGTGACGCTCGGGCCAGTAGAGCTGAGAAATCGGCATTTCATGCAAGGTCACGAATGTCAGCCGCCAGCCGTATGTTTATGCGGGCATGGACTTGTTACATGTGTGCAATGAGGCACAGTACCCCATTACCCACAAGAGTTTCGTCAACCCTGTTGGTAGCTGTTCTTATACCTCGAACAGAGATGTGCATGTATAGTGCATTTCTCAGTAGTTAAGGAAGAACACGACTGAGGCAACACGCTGCAGGGGGAAGACAAAGGTTTGTATTATAAACTAAAATCAAAATGATCAATTAAAGTATGTAAGCCATACGAGCTCCGTCGAATAACAGATGAGACAAGGCACCAAGCTAGTAGTATATAGTTGCCAATATCCCCGCAATAATATTTCTCACATATAGTTTAAGTTCTACTGTAGCATAGGTTGTTCACACCACTCCGGACCACCAATCCCACACAGCTCAGCACTAACATGTACGAGTAGCAATAAAGTTACTTGTGATAGTTTCAGCCGTAATCTTCATTCAATCGAATGATGTTGATCATGATCACACAGAAATGAGCAGGAAGCGGACAAGTATGACTGGACTACGTCAGGACGGATTGCAAAGCATACACGCTTTCTAGATGTAATATCTCAGAACGTACCCCAGCATTGTGACAGTGACGAGACACGAACCGATCCTACGATTTCCCGGTTTTCTTGTAAGTCGAAGCAATTTACTCTTAGTAGATTGGGTAATAGTGCCATATGAAAGAGCCCACTCCATGCTCCAGACCAACGCTTTAATGACCACCATTGCCTCATGTATCCTTAGCCATAACATGATACATGCTCCCAGAAGCATTTATGTACTTCAGCCCAGAACGCCTATGCAAACACTGTAACGAATCATTCATCGCTCTCTTCTGAACCACCATTTGATGCAGGTTCCGTAGCACCATTGCCGCCCATGATGGAGTTTACAAAATCCTGATACTTGAAGACTTCGCCCTTCTTCCGCGGCGGTCCTGCCGTCATGGTGCTTCTGCTGAAGGCTCTCCGGCCACTAAAGCCGGCCATGATCTTGTCCACCTCGCTAGCTGACAGCGCTCTCTCACCTGGCTCTGGTGCTGTATTCAGCAAAGCGTCCCGCAATTCTGCAAGATCGACTTGGCCGCTGTCATCATCGTCAAAGGCGGAAAACGCGGACAGTAGCTCGGTATTAGGCGACATGGCTGCTAATGTATTTGCTATGCTGTTGAGGAAAACAGCGAGGGTCATGGTCTGCGGGCCGCCTGGTGGGAAGAATTGCGACAGCTCAGACTGATTCGAGGAAAGACCTGTTGTGCACAGTGTTAGCATAGTTGCGTCCCAGTGTATCATTGTGCGGTGTACCTAGTTGATTCATCATGTCGGCGACGTCTTCTCTATTGACAGACCCGTCACTGTCTCTGTCTAGTATCTGAAAGCCATCTCTCAAGACTCTGAGCTGTTGTGGCTGCAGTTGTGAAAGTGCGTTGCCCGCTGCTACCGGTGCAGGCGGTTGGGTCCTAATTTGCGCCGGCGACCCTAGTCGTGGAGACCCCATATCGTCAGGCTGAGGCAGTGGCCTCGGTCGGCTGAGATCTGGTGATGTTGGGGCAGGCGCCGGTAGAGAGTCGTCTCCGAGCCGTGATGGTGTTCGAAGATGCCCGACTTTTGATGGAGATGCAGGAGGAGTGGATTGTCTGAACGGCGACGATGCAGCAGGTGATTCAGGTCTGCGGAACGGAGAGCTTCGAGGTGAGCCGTAGCCCAAAGGAGAGGGTTTGTATCCAGCTTGCATGGCCTGAAGATTGGTAGAATGGAGTCAGCGTAGTTCAAGCCTAGTCTTCTCCACCTAGGATGTCATACCATGATGTAAGCTGGCGAAAGGGTGTTTCGACTAAAGGCCTTGGTGGCAATTGGGGTAAACAATGATGTTGATGTTATAGGAGCCGCCAGGCTTGAATGATGGGCTTAGTGTCGTGGGAGTTGCTGCACGATTCAGTAGACGATGTGTGGCTGATGGATGGCAATCAGGGTAATGTCAATAGTTTCCGTCAGACTGCTGCTGTGTGCATTGCCGGCAATGGAGATGACGACGAGGTAAGGCTATCGGCCAAAGGTTAGAGGTAAACAAGGTGACCGGACAACCATAGCCTTGTAGATAGCGTGGTTGGCACGGAGCACCCTTGCTATCCGGGGATTAGTTAAGGTCGCGGGGCTTGTGAGTCGTCCATTCGCTTGGCGCGCGCGAACTTGAGGTCCGTCCACCACCAGACCAGGTTGGCTACGTACTCTAACTACAGTACTGTAGGTAGTTTGACATCTGCGAATCCTGAATACAATCTAATAGGTGCCTCAGCTATCTATTATCTTAACTTTTGTTTCCTGTCCTGGAGAACTTGGAAATTGACGGAGGTACAGGTTTCGGTGTGGAAAGCCCAAGAACTTCGCAAAACATCCGGACGAGCTTGAGGCGCCACGAACCGACAGTTCGTCGACTTGGTCCCCAACCTCCAGGACTCAGGAGAGGAAGCATTGAAGCCCTCAATTACACGTAGAGGCTACCCCCTGAAATTATGGCCAGTTGCTTTGACTGGTCAAGGAAGAGGTGTGGCATCCACAACGATATCACGCAGGTTTTAGTGGTTGCCGCTAAGTGGTTTAATTGAGATTGGGTTTTGTGCTGCTGCTTGGATTTGGCACCAGAAGACTTCCAAGAACATTCCATCCATCTCGTGCGGTAGATTATCTATTGGCAGGGATCAATTTTAAGGGTCCTGCACGTCAGCTCACAGCATACAGCATCCAGATTCTGCAGCAGAGCAATCCATTCCCGTAGTCTGATTTACGTCGTGCTCTGTAACTTATACTCGACAAGACAGACCAGTGAATTGTTCCCCCCCCTCTATCCATACCCAGCATCCCCTGGCAAGGATCCGCGGACCGTTGGAAAGGCACGGCGGCGGCACAGCATAGCGTGGTAGCAGATCGTGTCTCGCGCTCCGGTCGCTGGACTTCCCATGCACTGACGCTCCCTTCCCCTCACCAACGATCATCTACACCCTCACAGCCAGCTCAGGGATCGTCCATGTTCCTCCATCGCGCGTTGTCCTGTGGAAATGTTTCGTAATTGGGTCGAATTGTGGATGGAATGCAAGAATACTGATAGCAGCAACCAATACCATTGCAAGCGCACGCATCAAGACAGCCCACTTTGTGCATCCACGAATGGCAACGGATTGTGCTGATCTCGAAACCCCCTTTACATGGGGAATACAAGTACCTGGATTGCACTTGATCGCGCACCCATTACACCGCACCCAGCACAGGACGCACCCGCTGCAGATATCACCGTGACACAGATCCTTTTGTGCAGAAGCGACTGCGTACTGTCATCCCAATTGAGCGAGCTCTGGAACAGCCCAGGTACCGAATTTGCAACGATCTGCAGCTTCCTTGCCCACGCCGATACGACAGTACCAATACACGAAGCAGGCACCGTCCCGCGCGGGACGGGCCATTAACCTTTCACAAGATGGCTTCAGTCTCAGGCGCCGGGAGGCCATTCTTTTCGAGAACAAACACCAGCCAGTCTCTTGCCAGTGGCCACAACCCTCGCGCATCACTTTCGTCCTTTCCATCATCGCGCTCGGCCTCGGTCATGTCGCACCACTCGCGACGACCCTCGAGGTCACCGCAGCCGCCCATACACGCCGACCTCGATCGGACGTCAGATCCCAGCTCCAAGTCGAACAAGACCTCCTCAATTGACAGCAGGACGGCGGCATCATCGCAGCACTCGTCTCTCTCGGCCGTACCAAAACGCTACAATCCTGATGCTCACCCGCCACGGAAACTACGATCACAATACCCACGAGGATCGTCTGACAACCATGTCGAATACATTCTGGTGGCTTCCTTCGACATTGACCGTGGCCCGGTCATGGAGCATCAGTTCCCCGTTGCCATTACGGGGGACGAGCACATGTTAGCTGAGCTTATGCTACCGGATCAGGCCCACGCTCGGAACCAGGACTGGACCATCTTTTTCTTACATAAGGACAGTACACAGGAAGAGGAAGAGGAAGAAGCAAAGCGGAGAAAGGAGCGCAGGGAAAAGAGAAGACGGAGGCGAGATCGCGCGGCTGGCATTATCGGCGAAGACGACGACGAAAGCACTGCGGATGAGGAAGACGAGGACGACGAAGATGATGATCTGGACGACGAATCGACCGATGAGGACGAGCCTGAGGGCGGCGAGGGGCCTCCCCTGGTCTATGTGCTAAATCTGGTGAACACGAAACACGACAAGTCAGTCAAAAGAGGCGCGATAGTGAAAGCAATGGCAATATGCACACGGCATCCCTTCCTGCATATATACAAGGTCAGTCTAGGGCATATGATCATCCGGACGATGACTTTGAATGCTAACATGGAGAAGCCGCTTTTATTGCTTGCGCTCGAAGAATACTTCAAGTCGCCGGTTCCAGAAACATTATCAATGCTTTATGATGCTGTCAACAGCATGGATCTATCACTCATGCCAAAACTGAGTCTCCTGGAACGAAACTTGCTGTTAGCCAGCGATAACAAAGACCTCTTCGTGGAGAAATTTGGCCAGATGATCGAGATGCGTATGGCAGAAGATCGAGAAGGGTCGGTCACAGAGCCATTTGACGCAAGCAGAAGTCCACCGAAGCCCCAGGGAATATCTCGTGCAGGCACAAAAGCTCACCTGGAAGGTTCGTCCGGCTATGCATTACCACGAGACACGCATGAGTTTGAGAGCAAGGTACTGTACAAGGGCATTCCAATCCCTGTCAAGGTGCCAACGGCCGTCATGCCGGAGACCGTGGGAGATTTCTCAATCATCAAATTAATACAGACCTTCTCGGAAACGCACGCCAAGTCACCACAGCCTTTCCCAGTGCACCCACATCTCACAACCAATGGGCCAAGTACCCATCCAATTATAGTGCTGGCCAATGCGCTACTGACACAAAAGAGGATCATCTTCCTGGGCCATAACATGCCTTCGGGAGACGTCGCAGAAGCAGTCCTCGCTGCATGTGCGTTGGCATCCGGGGGTGTACTCCGGGGCTTCACGCGACATGCTTTCCCATACACAGATCTGACCAAGATCGACGATTTATTGAAAGTTCCAGGATTTATTGCCGGCGTTACCAACCCTACCTTCGAGCTGCATCCGGAGTGGTGGGACTTATTATGTGACATACCAAGTGGGCGCATGAAGATCAGTAGTAAGATCGAAAGCGCTTCTGTTACGGAGGGCCTAATGTACTTTCAGCAACAACATCCCGGATTCGCAAATCTCGTCAGTGGACCAACCTCGTCTACCGATCTGACTGGAGATGTAATCTTCATGAACGATATATTGAAGGGCATTGCAGCAAGACTCGGCGAGCGTGTCATTCGAGCCAAGTTGCGCGACTGGATCGTCAAGTTTACAAGAATAGCTGCAGCTTTTGAAGAGAGTGTATACGGCGCGAGCGCATTGTACATCGGCGGCGACGATGCAGAGAATGGCAGTGTTGGACATAGCGGGCATGGATATGTGTGGGCAGATGATGTGGCCAAGCAGAAGGAACTGGCAGGCAATGTCTGCAGAATTGAGGGCTGGAGAAATACCCGGAGCTACTACAGTTTCATCCAGGTGAGAAACTCCTGATATCAGAAAATGAGCATGAAAGTGTCGAAACTAATGTGACAAACCAGGACCTCGCGCAGCTCTATACAATCCGTCCCCTCAAAGGGCTAGACTTGCATCACATGCACGATCGTTTGCGCACTCAGAAGCTCAATCCTTCCCAGAGTCGCGAAGTCTATCTGGCCTTCTCCAAGCACGTCTACTCGTATGACGAGACGTGCTTGCTACTCACTGTTGCCCCCGAGTCCCACGCTGGTCTATTTTACCTTGCCTTGGGGCTTTTTCATAGGGACAAGGACGTCCGTATCAAGACGACAGAACTACTCGAGAGGATTAGCGAGCATGAAGCGGGCCAACATTGGTGGAGAGGTCTTAGTCGGTTCGAAAAGCTGGCCTATCACCGCATTAAGAGAGAGGCTGAGGCCGAGATGCGTAGCAAGCTAGAGAAGGAGGGATTCAGCCCCGAAGTTGAGAAGAGGATCAGTTAGATGAGGGATTGTTCGTGCTGTTGGAACATAATGGAAGTCTCAGCAGACAGTCGATGATACACGTGGGAAGATTATTGCGCTCGCAAGAGGCTGATTTTTATCGTATTGCTTCTAGATATCCCTACGCAAGTGCTTATCCCATTGGAGCATTCTTGTTTAGCTAGTTACCCTGATTTTATTGGCCTTGTGTGCTGTTATTCCAGAGCTTCTGGGCCATAACGACAGAACATGAAATTCATGGCGGGGACCCTGACAATTGGAGTGTTTTGTGATCCAAATTCATATTTATTAGTACTACGACTGCGTCACATAACTGCCAGGGTCGTGTCTTCGGTCAAAACTGCCTAGGGCGCTGATATATAGGCGGCTCAAAGCAGGTACTTGGCAGCATGCTTGACGTGATCTTCAGCAAAGGTTGAGATGAAGAAGTACGAGTGGTCATAGTCCTGCATTCCACAGTCAGTCAGCCTGGTCTCGTCCATACGAATATAAAGGTGGGGAAAGGGACTTACCTCCTGATACCGCACCGTCACTCCCTTAACGCCGTTGTCCTTGACGGCCTTCTCCAGATTTTCGGGTAGGAGCTGTTTCTGTTTGTAAAAGTTGTCGCCGGTACCGACGTCGATGAGCAGCGGGACCTCCTTGCCCTTCCACGTGCTTCCCGAGATGAGCTCCGTGGCGTCATGCTTCTTCCACTCGGCCTTGTCGTCGGTGCCAAAGTAGCCGCCGAACGCCTTCTCGCCCCACGGGCACTGCGTCGGGTTCGAGATGGGCGCCAGCGCGCTCACGCTGCGGTACTTGCCCGGGTTCTTGAGGTACAGCGTCAGCGCGCCGTGCCCGCCCATGCTGTGGCCCGTGATCGACACCCGGCTCGAGTCCAGCTTGTCGCCGAACTCGGAGAAGATGGCGTCGGGCAGCTCGTTGAGGATGTACGACTCCATGTTGTAGTGCTTGGCCCACGGCTCCTGCGAGGCGTTGACGTAGAAGCCGGCGCCGGCGCCGAAGTCCCAGGAGTCGGTCTCGCCGGGCAGGTTGGCGCCGCGTGGTGAGGTGTCGGGGTATAGGACTGCGATGCCGGCTGACGAGGCGGCAGCGTGGAAGAAACCTTTCTCAGAGCAGTTTGCGGGTGTGCACTGAAGACATGTGTGGGTTAGCTTGTGCTTTGTCGTAGGGGAAGTAGTATGGTTCAACCACGGAGGCCCTTCCATGTGGCATTGTTTCATAACATCTCGCCCAGTAAGGTACTTCACTTCTGGGATTATACGTTCCTAGCCGCATACCACGATATCGACACAATGGGTGGTAACAGAGAAATAACGTACAGTAAGACCGGACAAAAAGATCAATACGGGGACCTTCTTGGATTTTGAGGCCGGAGGAAGATAGAGGTTCACATCCATAGGCGTCTTGGTGCTCGTCGACTCGTGGGAGAGCTTCAGCAGCTTCCCGCCAAAGGTGGCGATGGTGGCTTTCGTTTCGAAAGGCATCTCGAGTTGTATCCTAGTGCCAGATCTAAGCGTGTGTATTGGTTCTTTCCTGACAGAGTTTCGAATGCTTCGAAACATATAACTCCGTGCTATATGGCAGAGGTGTCCTCGATCGACTCGTGATGGCAGACGAAATCGAGTATAGCACAGCTGGATCGGAGCTATGGTAGTGATTAGCAAACTAGCCTCAGGCGTTTCAGCACACAGTGGTTCGACGGACTAATAATGACAACTTGGCGCGACTTTGGCCGAATCACTGGTGATGGGGAGATGGCAAAAGTGTTCTGTATTTGGATTATATGCAAGCAAATCGGTTATGCCAAAGGTCGAGGCTCGACTATTTCATTAATGTCCTCGACGACTGCATCATGGAGGCCGTCACCCCTCCCGGCAGATGGATACTACATTACCCCGCCGAAGAGCTCCCGTCTTGGACATGTTAAGCCTCGAAGCTGCTAGACCCCGCTGAATTATTGGCGTCATAGGCTAAGACGAACGCCGAACCCCCGTGTATTCTCCAATTCGTTATCATGCTTTCATGAACCTGTCCCTTGCGGGGTTCATTGTGGGTGTGGATATGACAATATCCTCTTATTATTTTCCATGTGCTGTTTATCGCCCAACTCCTCTACGCAAAAGTCCATTTCAAACTTCAATTATGCTCACGCGTTGTTTATGACGGTGGTGCCGGTGTTGTCGTCGCATTCAGGTGACAGCTGAATGACTGGATCAAGGTATCCCACTGTATCGAGCTCAGGTCGTACTTGACCGGGTTATAGAAAGAGACGGCGCCGAACGTGCAGCCGGTCGGGGAAGTGCAGATTTCCGAGCAGTTTCCTCTGCAAGCAGTGTCAGCAGGCAGATTCTATAATTTGGATCCCTGTTGGCGGACTAAAAGCACTTACACTCGGGGGTAGCAGAAGAAGCTATCACCATCTGGCGCGAATGTCGATGCGTTGCCGGATAGCCCGGCGGGAAGATCGTGGCAGTCAGTTAAGGAGTACACTTCGTAGTGGCAGTCTCCAGTCGCATTTGCGCCGTGGCAGATGAGCACCTGTAGATGGATGTTAGACCTGTGCTGTAGTCCATAAAGTATCTTTAGGTAAACGTACACCTCCAATTTCTCTCTTCGCAAGGCCTGTTGTTGGTGCTGCTGAGATGGAGACAGTGGCAGCCAGTACACCAGCGAGTATTGTTGAGATCTGCATTGTTGCTACTGGGTAGTTGGTACTAGAGGAATATACTAGTGCAGTATCTTTATAGAATGATGCTTCGGAAGAATGCGTGAGGATGTAATTGTCGCGAGAACAAGTGAATTGCTTCGTGGAATGCAGGTCTATATGTATGGAATTCGGTGACTACCTCACACTGGTTTCTGACTGAGACCAACGACGTCAAGTACATGGACTGTGCTCAAGGTATATACTAGACCGCCCCAGAAAACCAACCACTCGCATGGAAAAAGCTACCTAGCAAGGCCAGGATCCCATGGGATTCTGACAATAGCAATGACGGTGCCGATCCAATAACCCGATACCACAAAGATCATGTCAGCGAGGCGCTGCAATAGGCTTCCAACATTCGTGGTGACGAGGGGCCCCAGCTCAAGATCCGTAAAGTCGAAAACCGTTGACATCTCTGGGACGGTAGCGAATAGGAGCAGTGTGTTAGGGGGGCGGGCATCTGCATACCCTGCATGCAGCCTCTGGGCTACCCGATCCTGCATCCAAACGGTCTTCTCGTCTAAAGTCCCCATTGGACAGGCTCCCGTAGATCCTGTTGCTTTCCAGTGAGCATAATCTCGTGTTCGAGCAGTTGCAGTCTGCATGCACGCTTTGTGCCTGAACGTGTCGTGTGACGACAGTCATAGCTTACCCACCAGTTGGCGGCGTATAGATTACTGGATCCAGCATCTACTCTACTTCCGGAGTATTTTTCGGCATCGCGATCCGTGGCTGATACGTCATGGCGAAGCAGACAAACTCTACGTAGTCAGCTTCAGCGAAAATGCTTGTCACGAAGGTGAGCTCCGGCAAGGGGCTGGTCTGGTCTTACACGAGTGGTGTGACGTTGCTATTGGCTGACGGGGCTTGGGCATTTAAGCAACTGTAGTAGAGGCTTGGCTTGCGTCGATCCTTTCAACGTAGTGGGGACAACATAGGCATCCTTGTCGCTTTCAAGTTTTCAACATGTAACTTCTAGTGCTAGGACCTAGTATCATGACTTCTATGTTGCTTACAGGACGTGGATGTGAAAGTCCAAGGTTTGCTTTTCAATGTTGCAATCACTGGGCCCTGCCGTCATTTCCCGCCTTTGGTTGATGCAAGCAGAAAGAAAGTTCCATCGCCGTACAAGGTCTCTCCTTTTATCAAATCAAGGAATCGCAGATCAAAGGAGATCATATTCTGCAATTCCCAGGGTTCTAACACAATTGCCCTTTGACGATGCCGTGTATTCCGGGAGGCTGGCCAATCGCACAACAATCAACAATTCTCATCTCCCTAGATTTACAAATGCGGGGGGAACAAGATACGATGAGAACCAAGAATTACGTCCGGTCTCACCTATACAACTCTGGTATTGGTACTCTTGTTTTGCTAGTTTCATTGGTCAATCTAGCTGGATAGATTTCGAGCACAATTGTGTACCCCCAACCCTTCAATTCAAACCTAATAATATTGTGCCTGTAGAAGTAGAAGCTTGCTTAGCTATCTATTCTCCTGCGGTCGATATCGTACGAGCCAGTGAAAAAAAGAGACTTTGGCGTCATTTGGTAGGATTGATGTCGCCAACTGGAGGTTCTCGCCGGGGCAAGCGATGAGCTGCGAGACGACCGCTACCTTCTTCTTTTGGAACGTACCTCCTTGGGCTAGCCGCTATCGGCCGCGAAGACTCCGTACTTTGTTGGAAATTCTTTCATGTTCCGGAACGGAGATCGTTCAATCGCAATGCTGCTTTTCAGTTTGCAACCAGTACTAGGACCACCACAGCAGTGCAAGCGGGAGCGAGTTGGGGGCACTGCTATATTCCTAGAAGCAAACCAATGAACGCCTCGCTCTATGCACATTTTCCCGTTCCATTGCCCACGCGGCCAGCACCGGAATCTATCCTAAGCTTACTCGGGGTGGCCACTTCCACTCGGGGTATTTGTTTCTTTTATTGTAGCAGCTCCTCGCATGTCCAATCCTCGTAGCTGTGAAACCTGTCAGCCCGTGTCTCACATAAGTTAGTTGAAGGATGCACGTACTACCCATCAGGCAAGTACCGGCGGACAATGAGTGGGATCTTCTTCTCCCTCAGCTCCTTGATGGCGATCTGTAGGGGATCCGTCTCGCCCTCAAGATCAACTAGCACCGGCGCATTCATACTGATCTGTAGAGCGCGCGTGCCCAAGATTCGCGCCTTCTCGTACTTGGTCATATATGGTGTCGTTGATCGTTCCTCGGTGGGGATCTTTTTGTCTTTGTGCGACTTTTCCGTAGCTCTTGCTCGGTTCGCTTGGGCAGAGGGGTCGCCAGAGATCACGACGTTATCTTCCTCATCGGCTGCGCGCGACTTCCCGTACTCATCCTCGTCGGGTACTTCGTCGTCGAAGTCGTCTACCACTTCCTCCTCATCGTCGAACATGGGCTCGTCGCTGATCTTGTGAATTAGCCATGGCCGCGGCGCATTGCTAGCGAAGTCGGAAGACAATAAACATACCCGCCGACGTCATCGTCTCTGCCGTCGTCATCACCACCGTAATCAGACATGCTGGAAGCTTTTTGAGGGGCAGTAAGGGATTGGCGTTGTGTTTGGCTGGGGAGGAACTTGAGAGCCGCGCGATTGCAAGTGGTGTATGTTGATGGGCTGCGGAATGCAAAATTTCAGGTGCAAGGCTGAAAGAGCAGCCAAAAAGACTTCGAGGCTCCAATGCGGGATGGAGAATGTGGCTGATAGCGCACTCTGATTGGCCTGATAAAGCTGTGGACCGATTAGTGGACGAAAAGCTCCACTGAATTTTTGGAAGTTGCGCCCGAAATTCAAAAAGCCGAGCCTCAAATTGACATTTTTGGAGGGGTCTCTTCGACATCGTAGCTCGCAGTCTCAAATCCAACAATTTGCCTGGATGACTGCAGGACATTCAATTCCGTTACGGAAACCTCGTCGTCATCTATTGTGTTTTATTCACCCGTTCACATTTGTTCCTCCCCCATAGCATGATTGATTAGTACTGTGAACCCGGCATTCCAAACCATGAAGCGAAAGGGCCACGAGGACGAGGAGTTTGGCCCGCTGAAGCGGAGTCAAAGACTTGCTCAAACCACTTTGAAGAACTCCCAGTTCACAGAGGGTCAGTCAAATCTGATTTCGATCTATAAATGATCGCCAACTAACACTTATTGCAGAGGTCTACCCTAACCTAGATGACATCGACGACATTGATGATGCAAAGGATTCCGACTTCTCCGAACACGACGATGAAGCCGACAATGTCTCAACAGCCGACACGGTGGCTACCACCATGACTCCCATTTCGAGTATGTCGCCTAGGAAGAAGTTTCCTTCAGACCTCAAGACCATCAAGTGCACTTGGCCGGGCTGCAACAAAGCCTTCAATCGGCCGGCCCGCTTGACTGCTCATTTGAGGTCTCATAACAACGAGCGACCGTTCAAATGTCCCCACGACGGCTGTGACAAGTCCTACTTGGAGGAGAAACACCTGAAACAACATCTGGGCGGCTCCCACTCGACAGAAAGAAAACACGCTTGCGAGGAACCAGGATGCGGCAAGAGCTTCCTGACTAGCACTCGTCTTCGCCGCCATCAATTAGTCCACGAGGGACAAGAACGATTTCGATGTCGAGATTTCCCGCCCTGCAATCAGTCTTTTCGCAAACACCAGACCCTCCAGCGTCATATTCGGGCAGAGCATCTGAAGGTTCCTGCATTTCAGTGCAAGCATGAAGGCTGCAAGGCCGGCTTCGATACTGCTTCCTCCTTGAGACGACACGTTGAGAAGGAGCATGCCGATATCAAGTTCTGGTGCGAAGAGTGCAACAGAGGTCTCGTGGACGCTGCGTCTGATCGAGTTGGCTTCTCGTCAATGGAACAACTGCAGCAGCACATGAAGAAGGCACACATCAGCTGTACCTTCTGTGACTGCATCTTTCCAACTAGAGACGAGATGGAAAGCCACACCGAGTTGGAGCATGCCAGCAACGTTTTAGAGGCCCGCAAGAATGTTGTCTGTACACGGGACGGATGCGGCAAGGTGTTCAGTAAGCAGTCCAACCTGCAAGCCCACATCAAGAGCTACCACGACGGTGTCCGCTTCATTTGTGGTCAGTTTGATGTTAGTGGTGCCAAAGATCTGGCTGAATGGCCATTGACCGATGGATGTGGCGGTGGCTTTGCTACCAAGGCCAGCCTGGAAAAACACATTCGCCATGTGCACATGGATATCCCCCGACCTCTGCCGCCCCGATCAGACACCCAAGCAAGCTGCGACATGCTTGGCCAACTCACATATACCAGCGAGGCAGCCCGACGCACCATCTCGTGTTCCTGGTTTGGCTGCCCGTTGAAGTTTGCTCAACAGCTTGAAATGCAGAATCACCTGCAGACCCACTTTGACCTGAATCTTGGAGAAAGCCTGGCGGAAGACTTCAGCATGTCAAGTATACCTGAGCATGGCTTGCTGAATTTTGAGTTGCCGTCACCGTTTGGAAGTCAACCGGTAACACCAGGCCTAGGTGAAGAATGGGGATATTCTGCTCCTGCTACACCACACAATCCTGACTATCTTCCGGATGTGGAACAGGAATGGCGACACGATGAGGCGGAAATGAGACAGCTCATTGAGCCTTGTGATCTTGGCGGTCTTTTGGACCCTGCTCTACGACATACGTGATACGAGATCAGCACAGTCAGCTAAATTGCATGGGATGGCGTTATTGATTTGAAAATGAAAAAAAGGAGCATATTTGCGATATGAGAGACTTGTTGCGGTCAAGGTGCACCATTGGTAGAAAAAAAAAGTTATGATACCCTTTGCTTTTGCTATTATAGGAGGGCAACATAGACCCTAGCTCCGTCATATAGGATGGATGCTAAATAAATCACCTATGTATTGGTCTTCATCACTCTAGGGCGGCCACCTCCGCGTGAACACTCATACGTAAAGCCATACCTCGAGCATAGTGTGGACTTCATTCAGAGAGGATGACTTCAAGAATACAGGGAGCGCCATATCACGGTCACTTGAGCGGTGATGAATTCATCAACGACTGGGAGGGCACACACTTGATTTGTCACGCCGCCTGTCTATTGGGCGTTATTCTCGCTAATCTGCATATATGTCAATTTACCCAGATATTCACTCACCTTTCTGCGTCTCTCCATGGCTTAAGGGCGTTCAAAGGCCTCCTCGTGCTCCCAAGATCCCGCTCTTAGCCGCCCGCACCTGATGACCGAGGCATCAGCGTCGAACGACTCCTCAGCGAACTGGTCACTCTTCTCCTCTGCATGATCAAGGGCACAAGCAGGCGGGCTAACTACCAAGACCGGAGTGCGCGTCTTCTCCACAGCAGGAGAGGCCACGGACGTCTTCCCGTCGACGTCGAGGCCGGGGATGAGTTCATTAATCCAAGCTTCGAGTCTGGCCGAGCGCCCTGTCCCCATAGAGTTGTCGTCGTCGTCCCCGAGGCCAAGGCTAAGGTTCTTGAGACGGCCCTCGAGTGTGACCCGGCGAGGTGCCCCCAGAGCGTTGGTAAGGTACTCAACCTTGCAGTCGGGATCAGAAGGGCTCGATTCCTCCGACGCCTTCTTGGTTTTGGGATTCGACGTAGACATGGGCCACTCTGGCGAGGCCTTTTCGCGAAGCGGCACAAAGGCTGGCTCGACCTCGACCAACGAGTAGTCCATATCCAACCAGGACGACCGAGGAGATGATACCTCGTCGTCTTGCCACACCCTATATCCGATCGTACTAGACATGAACCGTTTTGGGGCGACCGGCTCGACCTCGTCCAGCTGTTCGTCCAGACTCCACCAGGACGACCGAGCAGATGATAGGCCGGCGTCCTCTTCCATGGGATCAACAGGAGGAAGGGGGCTGGGAATCTTGATTCGCAAAGAAGATCGTGGTACAACGGGCCTCTCTTCCGTGTGGCCGTTGGGATGAAATGAATCTGGGCTGATAGGGATCGGTTCCGGCATGGGCGAGTCCGGGCGGGACTCGATCGCGTTGAGCTGCACATCTACAAGCTCAGGAATCGAAGAGGCGACCGCGTTAGCTTCCAGCTCATGGACCGTGACATGGAGCTTGGTCTCGTTTGCACCGCCAGCTGCTGAGTTGGAAGAGCTAGACATTGTTTCTGTTTTGGTATTTCGTTTTCGGCTTTGCTTTACCTGTGTGAAGTTCCTGGGATACTGGAAGTAGAGACGAGTTGACTTTTGTGTACTTACAGGTTCTGGAGATTACAAAAAGCCGGTTTCTATGATCTGGTTGAGCTTGTGAGTAGTGGGGAGTGTTGCCTGGGTGATTTTCTGTTGCAGAGGAGGGTCAAACCTGTGGTGTTATATAGACAAGTCCCACATGTGGGAAGTGCCTATAAGAGAAAGACAATGGCATTCTCAGAGAAAGCCAATGTCTTTGTGCTAGAGTGGAAGATAAATATAGAATTGATTGTCTCGTTATGTGTGTATGAGAACGAAGACGACAAGAGCATTGGGAGCATGAGTGAATGGAGGGACCAGCCCGCCTTCAAACCTTTTTTGAAACAACAAATACCATCATAGTCTTACAACCCCAAGTCTTTTGTTGTAAGCGAAAGTAATACCTACTATTACACACAGTGCATTAACATCCCCTCTTGAGCGGTATAGATATTACGTATGTCAATGGATAATATGGTTAAACACAAGGTTCCGGTGAAAGGTCAGGTAAGGACACAAGGAAAAATATTTGCTAATGAACGAAAAACAGACTCTAATAAGGCAACTAGGTATAGAGGTTGGGCGTATTTGCCTTGTGGAGCCAGGCGTTCGATAGATAAGGTCATACTTTTAGTGGTGACTTTAGCTCAATCCCGAATCACGAACATTCCTCAGGGGTTTGGGTTCTGCCCAACATCCACTCTTAGTTGGACCTCCGGATACTGACCATACGTTCGCACAATATAGCCTGGCCTTCGGTCGACACGCTCAGGCTTTGATTCCTCTTTTTGAGGGTCGGGTCACACACTTAAGAGTACCTCCGATATGCTTAAAGCTAGGCTGAACATCACAAATGGCGTCAGGTTGGAAGCAAATGAGGTTTACAAATCAATTGACAGCCGAATCTACCGTACAATGCAAACGAAATGGCCTCCTGATTGGCCAACCATTTTTCCACACCGGGCTCGAAGTTCGGAGGAAGGAAACTTTTCATTTTCATTTTGGTAAGTGTTTCAACTCGGCGTTGCCAGGCAACACCAAATGACTATATCTCATGAAGCTGGCCACTCTTTGGATGTACGAGCCTGATAATCTTGAAGATTCGGCAGGCGATAACTGCGTCCATGGGTCGTACACACATGTCTCCATGGACGGAATGTACTCTTGGTTGCTTATGCACCAAGGCTGGGGAAGGCGCTCTGATCGCTGGGGTTCAGGCTGGGGTTCTCGCTGCGGCCACCACGTTGTCCGCCACGGCCGCCACGACCCTCACCACGTCCACGACCCTCGCCGCGGCCGCCACGAGGGCCACCGCGTCCACCACGGGCACCACCTCGTGGGCGGTCTGGCTCAACGAAGCTGTGGTCGATGTCGACGACAGCCTTCTGCTTGCGCTCGCGCTCGCGCTTGGCCTTGCCGGCATTGCCAGCGATGAAGTCCTCCTTGTCATCCTTGACGAGCTCCTTGGCGTTGGACCACTTCTTGTCGGCCTTGCTGCCCTCGTTGGCCTTGCGGACCTGGAGGTTCTCGCCTAGAGCAGCCTTCTTCTCGAGTTGCTGAGCGAGGTAGTCGTCGTAGGAGATGCTCTTGTTCTCCGGCTCGGCAGGTGTCTCAGGGTCCTGGGCATCCTCGGCAACGGCCTCCTTAAGCTCAGTGCGGGCGATGGCCTCGCCAGCTTGCTCATCCTTCTGCTCAGCCTCACCCTCCTGGGCACCCCAAGATTGGGCAGCTTGCTTCTCGGATCCGCTAGACAGAGAGTTAGATGGTGATTTACAATTGGCTCGACGGATTTTCTTTACCTGGCCAGACCTCTAGCGTGGCGGTCGTCACGGTCGCGGGGGTAGCCACCACCGCGTCCTAAACAACAATTAGCAAATGTGACAATGAAATGGCACCTGAAGGTATTGCAAGCTTTATGCAACGTACCACCTCGTTGACGGGCACCACGGCCGCCTCGGGGGCCACCACGGGCAGCCTCGTCGGTGGGTCTTCGCTGGTTGGCAGAGTGACCGGCAGTCCTGTCGCGGAAAGCTGTGTCGGGGTCGATTAGTGACTGTTTTATAGCTGTACGGGCCAGCATTCTGTACTAACCTCCCTCGTTGCCTCCAGGTCCTCGGCGACCGGTGTTGGCGGTGGCAGCAGCGGGCTTAGCGGGGGCTACGGGCTCGACATCGCGCTTGGTGGTACGCATGGTAGTCTTGTCGACCGTCTTGACGGGGCCCTTGGGTTGGTTCTCGCCATCCTCGATGTCGTTACCTGTACGAACGAGAGGTCTGGTTAGCTATGTTGCTTGTCCTGGACGGGGCTATTGTTGGCCGGGCCAGCTTGGGTGGAGCATCATACCAAGGAGGTCGTACAGGTTCTATGACGCATTTGTTAGCCAACAGCGCTCTGCATTGCAATTGAGAAGAGGAGCGCCGGGTAACCCCATGCCCCATTGCTACAATGAAGCCGTGAGGGACGGGAAGGGAGGCAGAGGCAAACGCAGCAAGCTCGGTGTTTGGCAGTGTTTTCAAAATCTGGTTTATGGGCGTACCTTTGAGGCGACCGACATTGTGCCGCCGTTCTATTCGCCTTTCAGCAAGGCGTAGCTGTAAAGGACGACTATCGATCAACGATGGGGTATGCGACGATGGGAAAGGATACGGCCTAGCTGGTCATATCCTCGTGGTAATGTAATCGTCGACGATGGCGCAGCAGCGGGATGGGATTGGGCAGGTGAGGAGATGGAATTTTTCGGCCACGCAAAAACCCAGTTGCAATCAGCTGGATGTGTGGGTTTTTCCCAGGCTCTGGCTCTTGCGCTGCTGCGACAGATGCTCCGGGCTGGGGAGCGGGAAGCTGTTGGCTGGCTGTTGGCTGCTGCCACTCGAGGTGAACCGTGCTTTTTGCACCTCTCGCTTAGCGGAACTGGAAAAATTATGATATGTGCCCTGTTAGGGTTGAACCTTCCCATGAGCTACGACAGCTCCTCTCTTTGTCAACCTTCTTTTGTCATGCCTCGTCACCGCGAAACATCGGGGTAATTAATTATGCACGGCAGTCACAACAGTGGTGTTTCCCGTCGCATTGCATTAGAGTATAGACCACCTCTGTTGACCTCCAGCATCAACATAATTGCTCGGCGGAGAACCCAAAAAAAATATTACAATTTACAGCTGCTATGCCATGCTAGAGCTTGAGCACAGGTCAACAGTATAGAAATTGCGAGGAGCTATGGCCTTCGCCCTCTCAGCAAGGGCCCAGCTCAAGTGCCGGCTGCCTTACCTAAACCAATTATTCAGGCTCGATCGATGCATCGAGTAGCAGGACACAAAAAACAATGCACGCAATGCAGGACGACATTCTGGGCAACCGAAGCAGCTGAATCCGGGTTCATTCACGGGATATGATTCGTTTAGGTATTTGCGTCATCAATCGCCCGAAACCCCATTGCTCGCGTCCCCACAAGAACCGCCCTTTGCTATCGATACCTCTACATATCAGATATGTAAGGATTGGAGCGAGCGCTCAATTGCATACCCCGGATCGGCAGAATCTGGAGAGGGCCCCCAGTCTCTCCCCGGCGTAATTTTTGAGGTCTGCTGGCTTCAGCAGCAAATGCCTGCAGTGTGATTCGTCCATGCTACGGGCTGGCGTGTATCAGGTCCTTTATTCCAAGGATTTCTGATGTGGCTGCCCATTACCAACGCCTATTGGAAGCGTCTTGCATGTCGGCATCCCATAAGGGCACTAGCACGGCGTTGCGTTAATCCAATTACAGAAAGTTGATTGCTCAACCACCATAAGGTTTTTCAGAAAAGGCACCTGCAAAAAGTGAGCAACGGCAATTCTATCTATGCACTAGGCAATAGCTAGGTACCTAACTCTACATGCCTATCGTAAAGCTCTCTGATTTTGTACGCCCCCACATAGAGACGAGACGCGCTGGAGTTGCCCATCAAGACAGGCAGCCCAACGTCTACGTGAATGCTCGATATATGTAGTAGTCAGCGACAAGAGCAGCCAAGCCAGACTGGGGATTCTCTTCTCCGCCGCCATCCTAATTCCGCAAGTGCTTTTTCTTTTATTCTAGCAAAATAAGGCAAGAGCTCTCGTGGGGTAAGGGTGCGGTTCAAGTTGGTAACAGTATCCCGCGGGATTGTTAATCTCTTAATAATCGCTTGTGTGCGGTCCCTTATCTTCCCTGCATGGCCTCGAACGCGCTCTCTGGAGATAAGCAACGAGGTCCAAGACCGACCGGTATATAAAGATTGGGAGGCCTTCTCCGCGGGAAACCTGCCGGGCTTAAAATGTGAACCTTTCCTTGGTTCCATTTTACCTCTGCTATATATAAGGTGGCACAAGTATCTCGCCCAGCCGGCTTGTTTGCCTCTGGTCGCGATTTGCTTGTGCCAACTTTTGTAAGTGAGAATACAATTTCCTATACTCGGTTGCTCTTCCTAAAGAGGATGCGCAGTCCCTCTTCCTATGCTTCTCGTTTTCCCAAGTGCCCAGTGCCAAGACTCAAGTGAGTCTACCGCACTTTCCTACGATTGAGACTCAATGGATACATACATCCGTCATTTCAGACATTTGTGCCGAGCAAAGCATTCATCACCAAAGCGTGAGACTCCACGCACAGATGCAACAGCTTCACGACCGCCTAGTGGCAATCGGCCCGTGCAGGTATACTGGTGACCTTGGTGGTCTACGGAGCAAAAGTCTCCTTGGTCACGCCTACGTGGTGAAAGTAGTGTTTGCAGAGATGCAATTACACGGAGCAGACCATTGCAAAGGCAAGAGGAGCTGCTACGGAGAAAGGATGTCTCTTAGAGTGTTGAGAAAACGACTGCTCAGATTCTTTTATTTGGCTCACCGCCAATAGGGTCGAGTCAGCTTGTCTGATCAAAAATCGAGAAGTCATCGTGAGAATCCCAACGCGGTGCCTGTGGATGGGCTAGTCTTGGACCAGTCCGGCGTCTGGACGGTCGCATTCTCCTTGGACGTTGGCCTGAGCACTTGGGACTCAATGGGTGGAAGAGTTTCGGAATCGGCACGCTATCGAACAAAGTTCTTTGACCATATGACTTGGAGAAGAGGCACCACAATGTCGGCATTCGACGATCCACTGGATTCTAGGCCACATGCAGGCGGTGAGGAGACGAGACTACGCAAGCGACGACTGGAGCCACCCACGGTAGCCAGGGACTATTGAGCTGGCAATTGATGAGGGGAAATGCAGGTCACGATGGAGATCCGACGTCGCAATCTCCGGCCTTGTGGAATGGTACGTCGAGAACGATAAACTGGTACCGAGCAAAATAGTCAATGGGGTTCCTGGACGGCTTTTAGCAACACATGCAAGCGACACTCGTCTGCACTTGGTATACGAAGTTGCCCGCGCAGCCTTTTGAGTAACCCACCAGCGCCGGAGGCTACAGTACGGGATGGGACGGACAGAAATAGAGTCGGTTCGATGGAGTGCCGCCATGGAACGCCTGGACAAGTCTGCTAACCATTTTAGCGCAAATATGGGAGCGCGGCTTTCGCAATCCCATCTCGCACGAACCCCCACCAGCGATGTACAGTACTTGAAGCACCCAACCTCCGACAGACCCGCACTTGGTTCCAATTCCACGAGAAAGCCTCAAACATGCACTAGTCGCCAACACTTGCCTATTGCGGTTGATCTGCTCCGTGACCGCAGGACCCCTAGGGGCAGTTGGACGAAGTAGCTGTACATCGAGATCTGACCCGAGCTTTGACAGCGGGCTGGCTTGTGGGTGATGGCGGTTGGCGAACTTGTTCATGGTGTATGGTCCTCTGGGCAGCATTCACCGCGTGCTGAAGATAGAGGATGTCGGAAACTCGCTCTCGAATGAAGCTTATGGGCAAACACACACATACACATACACATATACACCTCGTAACGCCGCTGAACGAAGGAATACGACATCGACCGTGCTGTGCCGGGTATGGGTGTCGTGTCGGTGGGTGGATGGAGAAACATGCAAAGCTTATGCTTGGCGGCTCGACAAAGACATAATCCTCCGTAGATGAAGTTCCGAGGAAGGGACGATTCTAGCTCGCGCCTTCGAGACGGAGGAAGAATCCACAGCCCCATCGCAAGTCAGTTTCCACAGCGGTCGCCATTCCGTCTCGGGACCTTCGCGTGGGCGGGGACATGCTATGTACGCCTGTGTTTTCTTATCTGGTTGTCGAGGCCTTTCAGACGGTGCCGAATGCTGCTCGTGGAACAGTCGCAGCGTGTGCCATGTGGGCGGACGGCCATTGATGCAGTGCAAGAAAGAACATGTGATTGTTCGGGGTTTGGAACATATTCGGGGTCTGCACTACTGTCACGCGGGATTCGGGCGCTGAGCTTACGCTAGGGTCCTCCTGCGTGTGGCATGCTCGACCTGTGTATGGTTTTGCATGGCAACAGGAACATGCTGCCGAGCGCCGCCTCGTTTATTGAATTACCCCAGACAGGCGGCTGTAGCTCCTCGGAAATGCGCAATCCGCGATGTAGGCACCTGCATGGCGACTCCAACGTCTTGCCTTTTCCAATTCAAATTAGAATTTCGCTTGTGTTAGGCTACATCAAAGTATATATACATGTCTGCAAAGCGTTGGCACTACCCCTCTCGCTTTGAGCCGGCATACAGAACAGTGAAAGCAGATACTCAATCGAAATCCTTCAGCAATATGAACACAGAACAGAAAATCGTCACCTCAGACACTTGTCTTGAGCGCCATTGGAAACCTCACGCCTTAATAGTCCAATCATCAAGTTCAACCCAAAATCTCTTTGTAACTCTTCCGCCTGTGTGAATATATACAGCAGAGGAGACCCTTAAGAGAGCTCCGAAACATCGCACCAATAATGAAGATATGTACGCACAGCGGAGATATGGCTCATATCAAAGTGCCGCCCCAGGTATACCTTGAGGTTTTTGATCGGAAAACCAGGAGTCATTCGTTTGCCAAGTCGATAATGGCCGTGTTCGAAGCCGGTCCCCTTTTTTCAATGTAGTTTCGTCGTATTCTCGAAAAATATCCGCTCGAGCATTGTCGCCGTGAAATGAAATCAATGTTGGTACTTTTTTCCTATCCCTCAAACGCCGCTCATGCTCGTAAAAGTAAACGACCGCCCTGCCTTTGGGTATAATGCCTTTTCCCTGTCCTCAAGTGGTGAATGGCTCGAATTGTTTCCTCCAAGCCGCCATAGATTGATTTTTCCTCTCCTCGAAACATAATGTATATTTTCTCCCTCGTGCCATTGCGTGGCATACTCAGTTGCAAAATTGACAACTCGAAACGCGGCGTTTGATCGCACACTGCATTGCACCTGCCGCCTTCCTCCGTCGTAATGGTAGCACATCGTACTCAGCGCGACCCTGAGAGTGATTCCTCGAGCACTGCAAAATCAGGGTAGCTCCATTCAAACGGCCAAGGAGGAAACCATTGCCCTGGAAGCTGTGGTTGATTATGCCCTGGCATGGTTTCACTACCTTCATCTCATGCTGCTAGTGTCGAAAGAGAACTGCGTGGGAAAAGCCATCGAGGCGCTAAGTCCAAATGGATCCCAATCCAGTGCGGGATCGAGAAGCTGTGTCATGGATGGATATCCTTGGCCTGATGTCTGAGCTCCGTCATGCCCTTCGGCAGCGTTTTGTGGCGCGGGAAGACCAGCTGTGGTCGGTGCCATGGAAATACCATGCTGCTGGTGATTGCCGTTGAATTGACTCGGGTACGGTCCTGGTCCTGAAGTTTCGGGGTCGACGTCATCGATCATATCGTTCGGCGCATCGTACTCCTGCTCTGTACTCACGGAATCAGCCTAGGACGCCACAGTTCTATTAAATTGGGGAAACGGGTCAGCTTGCCGAGTTGCTTGATGTGGTTTTGGAAGCCAGAGGCTGGATAGTAGCCACCGGGCCGGGGTCCGACCCCTGATCCGTGCTGCTGCATCATCTGTTGCCGTGCCGCTGCTGCGGCCACGGGGCCTTGCATGGGGGGTAGTTGTCGTATCGGGGCGGGCATAGTCGGGCGCATGCTAGATGGTTCATTAGTCTTGGGAGACACGGCCGAGCTGCTAAAGCCGGGAGCTGCGTTTGTCGGGGACGCGGCATGCGAAGGCGGTGTTGGACGGGAAGTAGGCGAAGCAACATTCTGCATTCCATGCATCGGCTGAGGCAACGAACCAGCGCCTGGCTCAAGCTTTGGTGCTATGCTAGAGGCAGACCGGCGTGAGTGGTGATGTCTGTTGAGAATAGCCCTCTGAATAGGCGGTGGTTGCACCATGTTTTGAGGCATATGAGTTGGCCCAAGATTCGGACTGCCAGTTTTGGCTTGCAATTCAGCTTGGACGTCGATGCCTTTCTCAAGAAGAATGCGTTCCAATAGAGAGTTCTTGTAGCGCAGCATCAAGCATTCGTCAGCAGCGCTGCGATGCGCCGCTTGCAGATTCGAGAGGTTAGACTCATGGACTCTGATGGTCTCTTCTAACTGCTTGATGTACTCCGTCCGCCGCTCCCGAAAAGCAGCTTGGGCTTGACGGTTCCTTTGCTTTCTCTCTTCTGAAGTTGCATATATCTACAAGCTATAGTTAGCGACAGGCTCCTGGGGAAGCATCAGACCTCCAAGATTCAACTGTAGTGAAGGGATCCTGTATATATGGGAGCTTAGTGCGACATACAGGTTTGCGCCCGCCCTTGCGCTTGGCCGGCTGCGCTTCTGGGGGAGCAGAAGGGCTGTCCTCATGGTCGGGACTTGAGGCTTTGGAATCGGCAGGAGTGTTTTCCTTGGAAGGGTCTTTCTGATCGATAGACATCATGTCAGACATGACAGTCTCGGATATGGGAGACGGTTGCCGGCAAGCGGGCGGCAAGCGCCTCTCACGGTAGAATCAGACAGCTCGGCACGAGGTTTGTGTAATGACAAGCTGGGGCTGATAGAATGTCAAAGCCCGAGTGTTGCGTTTCGATTGTGTAAGTGGTTCCAGTATCAGAGATGGCGTGGTAGTATACAACCACAAACGACCCAAAAACCACAAGAGCAGGCTCCCGAAATAAGCGTCCTCGGCAGTCAAGCGCGCGTATGCAAGCTAATCAGACCATAATCTGGGGAACCGGAGATCCGAAAACGTGGGACGGAAAGGATTGATCTTCTGGAGATAAGAATGGATGATCCAAGCGGCTCCAGGGGATTGTCAGGACACAAAGACAGGTCAAGATAAGTGATGACAAGCGTGTGTATGGTAAGAGGGAGAAAACGACTAAGGGCTTCTTATGTAATTGTTTGTTAAGAAGTTTAGCGGACGGGTGGTTTGGACGGTGGACGGTGTGCTTTCCAGGTCGAAGGAGTCAAGAAAAAGCACAGCCAAGCGGGAAGGGAATTGGAGAGGGACCAGTGGTCAGATCAACAGGCGACTTGAGAACTCTTGTCGGGCCGCCTCGAAAGCTGGGAATATGAGAAGTTTTCTCGTCTCGTCTTGTGGAGAGCTCGAAGCTCTTGTTGCTCGGGAGTGCAGCAGACGACGTCGTCCACCTTCGGCTGGGCGTTCGGCCTTGCAGTCTATTGTCTGTGCATATGTGGTGGGTGGGCTGGTACTGGTACTTTGCAATAGCGGGCCCCGAAGCACTTGGAGCTGAGTCGTGACAGATCCAGACGTTTCCTGATTTGACCTGCAGCTATTTTTCTGGATCTTGGCTGAGATCCGCCGCGTCCCACGGGACGAAGATTAGCTCCGTCAGATGGGCCCAGCACCGTTTCCGCGTTGCGGGCACCGAACGGGAAACTCTCGAGATTTGGCCCTGTACGGACGGACTGTGCTGCTTTTTCGAGGCGCAGGCGGGGAGGGAGAAATGTCTAAGCTAGGACTTGGTGGTTGTGACGTTGCCGGTGCACGGTAACACACAGAGCAGCGGGAAGGCAAAGGGGCATTGGGATTGGGACTGTACTCCTTGGTGACGATACAACAAAAAACACGATGTCGAGTTCGCACGAGACCAGAGCAAGTTGCCTGTGTGGAGAAAAGAAGTCGATGGGAGCTTCCTCTGCAATGGCACTGGGCTGGGGGTCCCTGTTATTATAGAGTAATCGAAACTGCGGTACATGAGCCCAAGTATCCCTTTCGACCCCCTTGGTGCATAAACCGGGGAAGTACGACCCTGGGAGCCTCAAATCATCCCCCATTTTTGGCGAGCTGCAGCCAACGTTGATTTCCTATGCACCATGTCACCCAACAAGGCTCTGATTGAGATTAGTATAGCTGAGAGTTAGAATATTGGTATCAAATTGCCTGCACCTCCCTCGTTGAACTATCGATCGCATAGAACAAGATCCTATCGCAAATCAATCTACGCGCTCTGAATAAGTTGACCATCTCTCTGGCAGCTGTATACTATGCATGCATACATGCATACACACACACACACACATACATATATACAGGTGTACTCTTGTCTCTATTTACTCGCTCGGATGGAAATAAACAATTAGAAATAGGTGCATCAGATGGACACTCCTGCAATACTCCAGTCTTCATTATAGATGATCAGATGCACCGAAAGCATGCACGTCCTTGAGTGCTGTTTCGAATTGATCTTTGGAGTCGCAGTGCATAGATGGTCATATATACTATATATCTCGAACGAGAAGGCCAAGCATTGGCTTGTTCAGAGAGGATGGCAAGCCCTATATTTCGGAACAGCCAGTGACATAGAGACACACGGGCTGCCAAGACTCTTGAGAAGAGCCGCAGCACCATACAGCATTGTGTTCGTCAGACTTGGGATCATGACAGGCCACCACTAGCGACCGTCGCAACCTCTTGGACACATGGCCAGCATGTTGATCGACGAGCAAAGTTGGATTCAAGACACACCTGCAGTCTCATCCATACGGCTGGAAAGCGATCTCCGCAGTGATTGGTGTCTTAATGACCGGTGACGGTGTCAAGGGAAAACCTTACCGGGGGTTGGAAGTCGGCGCACATCGGGCCTCGCGAGCTGCGACTTGCAACCGGAGCTGCCGTATCTATGCCAACACCTCCATGCAACATATGCACTTCCATACATATTACCTCGACCATTTCCTGCGGTAAGGACGGCGAGGTGGCTACCCCTCCTTCAGACTTTTCCCTGCGGGTGCTGAGGAATTGCCCCAGGTGGTGCGAAGGCTGCATGGTACTTACGTCAAGCCGCCCTCGACGTACCCCCTCGATAATTGCATGTCCGGGCTTCCGGCCTTGCGTGTTTAAATATGGACGACGCGCACTATCTGCGTCCTGCGAGCTCGTCAAGACTGCTTACTTATCGGATGTTGCGTGCTCATCGTCATGAAACTAGGCCGAGCGCGTCATTTCACAGATAGGATCAAGGCACCCCCAGCGCCTGCGAACTCGAATTCCGCGCTGGAAGTTGGGTGGTTCCGCTAATCCTGACAACGCGCCGCTGGATGTTTTCTCCCAAAGAGGAAAGGTTGTCCAGTAAGCCAACTGCCGCCGGTCCTAGTCCGGTTTGGTCGTCCCGAAGGTGCCAGGGCCCGTGTGCTAGAGCTGGCAGAGGGCATGTCTTGGCGGTTCTGCCACGGCCATCAGATCCTGGACGATCGAATTCACATCTCCGAGGACGTCTTGAAGTGCTCATTTGACGCGGCGGACCCGCCGAACCTGGCGCCCGGCCCCGGCCTTCGACTGGAAGACAGCAAGAAGCCAATGAAAACTCGACCCTACGACGGGGCACACCGAGGAGAGCTCAAGCTTTAACCTTAACAACGGTCGTCGCATGCAAACATCGTAAATGGCGATCCTGCTGATAGCATACACAGCTTCGGACTCCCGAAAGAATTTGTATGCATCTTGATGGCCCTGGGAAGAAACCAGGAGGATCTTCTAATACGAACACAGGCGGCACCGAGTTCGCTGGATTGCTTTTCCCATAATTCTCTAGTAGAAAATTGCCAGAACCAGATCGCTCGTCAACTTGCGTCATTTGTTTGCGAGTCATGATCTGATAAGGACCCGACGGCCTGTGTACAGTACGACCCACGACCCAGCCCTACCGCTGCTGCAGGCCGACCACATCTGCATGGACATCAATGTCTCGAGAGCCGGTCAGATCGCACTCAGCGGTGCCTGGCCCATGGTGGTCCAGCGTCGGTCACCCTTTGGGGGATGGTAGGCGAGGTTTCTGACATCACCTTCTGGAAAAATTCTAGCGTTCTTCTCGAAACTTCACCCCTGCTCGGTACGCTTAGCTCCAAATCCTTCCCTCGTGCTAGCGTCAAGGCAAGATCCTTGACAGCTGCAGGTTGCAACGTTCCAACGACCTTCGGAGATGGACCACCGTCGAAAATTGTCGATCAGCAGCGCCCGGGTCTCGCACCCGGCATGTTTCGCGGCATCGAATGTTTGATCTGAGGACGAGAATCCAAGCCTCGCAGCGAACATGGATCGACTGCAATAATCAAGCTGGTTTATATGTGCTGTTCCTACCAGGGCTCATGGATCATGGCGTACAAGACCCGCAGAACCAACTTTCGGATCTTGGCAACTTGCAGTCTGCAGTATGGCTATGGCACCGAGCTGTGTTCACAACGCTAGCATCTTGTCTTGTGCGGCTGAGTGGCACACCAAGAATCAAACGACGGCTGTTACATGGAAATTGATCCTCGAAAGTTGTTCATCCTTCGCCAATTGACGCTGGAAGATCATCAGAACTGGCATCGTAAATCTCCGTGGTTCGGCCTTAACCAGGAAACCCTGGACACCTGAAGTTCAACCATCATAACGCCATAATCATCAGTCTGGGGTGGTTCTCTTCTTCGCTGTAAGCTCCTCCATATAGAGCCCGGACACGATAACAAGTTCTCGTGTCTAGCTGCAGGGTATGATCGTCAAGGGGGCCAAATCCTTTAGAGGTTCTCCGCTATGCTAGGCTATCACGAAGTTTCCTTCGGGCCCGGCAGGAGCACAACTCACAGACGTCAATCAGATCTTGCTTGGCGTCATTGTCAATACCAATGCCTGAGTGTAAACAACCCTTTAAGCGTGTCGTCTGGTCATAATTTCGGTAAACGTTCGTTACAAATATTGGCCGTACGTCTTCGAATCCTAGTCCAATATCATCTGTCTACATTAATCACAGCCCCATAGCACCTCTAAATATATCTTCAACGCCACTTAAAAATACAATTATTGAAGGGCTAACAGTGCCCTTAGAGGCCCTCAAATGGATCAGCTTCTCATAAATATCTGCCAATTTCACATGTCAGTTATTCATATGCTCCCGCAGTTTGGTCTGAAACTGATGCGCGTTATGAACTAGCTCATGCAGTTTTGTTTTATTTTCGGAATACCATAACACAGTAGGCGAAGCGATGTTTACATTCACGCTTGCCATTACAGGCTTAAAGATGAAGGCCTTGCTTACAGTAATTCGCAAGAACGAGTTTCGTGAGCAGAAAGCTGCACCCGGCAGAGTTTCGCTACCTGCGCACTAGATAATATTAGTCTTCCCATTGGCGGTGTTGACACAAGCTGTCAGAGTCGCCTTAATTGATGCCGTAAAATAATTGTGCTATGCGAACGAAGAGTGGCGCGATGAACCAACAGCCCGTCATGAGTAGCTCGGATTATTCGTCAAGTTAGCGACGTAGCAATCCTAGTATTAATAAAAAGATAAACCTGCGCCTCGAGGAAGCAACGCCGCCCATAGGATGGACTAGTATCATCATGATCGTCACCCGTATTAGCTTGAGAATCCGTTATCCAGCCAATCATACTGCCGGAATTCACATCCCCAAACAAGGTCGATCATTGCACATAAATCGAGGAGGTTAAGGTATAAATCAGTAGTATCGATTAATCAAGACTGAAGCCACTATATACATAAGTATACTGCTCGGCATACTAGCCTTGTGTAGTATCATAGTCTTAGATGGGACTATTTCAGGATTACAGTCCTCCTTAGCCGCTTCTTATAAGATATGGGAGTCAACAAGTACGAGTCCTTGCTTATTAATAAAACACCTTAGTCTTACTTACTTCTTTGTTCCAGTTCGGGATTGGTATTCTTGATTTGAGTTCAGCAATTGAGTTGAATGGAATCAACGGCGCATCGCCTGTGACTGCATGCTGGGTGCTGTGCTGCTTCCCCCACACATTCATTCTCGCATGCCATGTTGGTGATGATGAGCTATCCCTAGCATCTACCGCAGTGTACTTTGAAACAGGTGTTACAATCACGCGGCATACACGTTTGGCATGTATAGCATTTCACTGAGGCACTTCGCTTGCTAGGCGGATTCATATTTCCAACATTCCACTATCAGGCATCATCCCTCTAACTATCGCTTTGATAAAGATCCTGTATGGCTGCAACTCGCCCTTCCTCTATATAATGCCACTAGTGAATGGGTCATGACTTCAATGAACGCAATACGAGTTCTTGAACGTCTTGTTTGGGACCATCACTACCACAGAATACCTCTCACAGGTGATAATGGTTAATTCCCTGGTTAACTTTATTTTTGGATTTAAGGCACGGCGATTATATCGTCACCAAGACTGGTTGTGGCCTTTCTCTGGTTTCGTAAAGTCTTTCTGACGAGGCTGCTTGTCTAGGGAACACGATTTCGCATCTCATTTCTATCGAGACAGAGCTCAGACATCTGACCGCATACCTAGGCCAAGATTTCATCGGGGGCGCTTCTCAGACGAAAGGGAATTCATAATCAGATCTGGTCTCATTAATCGAAGGTCTCACACGTGGGATGGGTGAGGTGGCTGCATGACGATTTCATGGCGCTGACTGCATGACTTGTGGTGCGACCAGGTTATGTGACGGGCGAAGCGGCACATGGCCTGTATGTGACCTTACCGAAATCCGGGGAACGCGACTTGCTCCATTAAGTAATAAGCATCCTTCGTGCATATAAAGTCTTCGAAGAGAAGAAAACCATATGTGCGATTCCCCCGTGCTGTTCGCAAAGTTGTTTCGCAGAAAGGCTTTAGGAATCGTGGCTTACAGATCTATGCAAAGCGTGCATTAGATCAACCGCATGACAATTAATTATAGCCATCCAGCTCGAGACAATGCTAAATATAGGAGGCTGTCGGGGTCATCTGAGCGGGGGCCAAGACCAGCAAGGCTGCGTGGTCCAGGGTTACAAATCAGCGAGGTCAAGCTGAGCCAGCCCGGTCTGTAGAATTCAACACTCTCGAGCTCTGCATGTCTGATAGTTCCTCGTTTGCGACCAAGATGGAGCAGAATCGTATACGAAAACGGATTACCGTCTGCGTTGATGGTACATGGTACAACCAGGATGGACAAGAAGGTATGCTGTGCAAGGCTGCCTGGCCAACAGACTGTCAGACCTCGTTTTGCTTACATATGGGCAGGCCATGGCAAAGGAAACAACAGCAACATCTCCCGTGTTAGTTGGTCGGTCAAAAGGGGTACTTTTACGGACAAAGACGGACGCCCGGTCAAGCAGGTATACATATAAGCTTCCCGCAGCGACAGACCATAACTGACCGATATCGATGGCAGATTGACAAGTACTTCCACGGCATCGGAGTGGGACGATTTGCCATAGCGAAACTCAACGATGGCATATCCGGGGAGGGCTGCGATAAGCAAATCCAAGATGTTTATAAGGTACGGAATGCTTGTTCAGCTGCCCTATTGTAGCTGACCAAGTCCAAAGTACTGCGTGAAAGAGATCGAAGGACCCGAAGACGAGATTTGGTTATTCGGGTTTAGTCGTGGAGCATGTATGCAGGAAACCCAACCCCCCATGGGAGCTTCGTATCACTGACAGCTGTGTAGATGTCGTGCGGGCAGTTGCAAAAATGCTCTGTGGTGGTGTCGTTCCAGAACTGCAGGACTCGGCCTTCAAATCTTTCAGAAACATGACGCTTGGCAGACACAAATACAGCAACAGGGGTGAACGATATGGGTTTGCGTAGGCACAACATAGCTATCCACCATTCTCTCGAGACTACTAACAAGAAACATGCTAGTCGCGAATATTCGGAGCAGATCCCCATCATCAAGTTCCTCGGCTTGTTCGACTCGGTGCAGATGACGACGAATGCACATGACGCGACAATCTACAATGAGGAGCGCATTGAGAATATTCGGCATGCTATGGCCCTCAATGAAAACCGCCGCCTCCGCCCGCTCCTCGACGCCACTGATGGTGAAGTCGCCGTCGATGGGTCTCGATCCTTTGTACAAGCTTGGTTCATAGGATGTCATGAAGACTTGGGCGGCGGGGCCCTCCATGATGGCTTAGCTCTATATCCCCTGCAGTGGATGCTTCATGAAGCTCGGGAATGTGGATTAGTCCTGGATCATGCGTCACCGAACCTGCCGCAACTCATTGAAGATCCACTAACGCTCGTCTTTCCCGAAAGCTCATTCGGTGGACCGATCGAGAAATCCAGCAGTGGAGAGATACTCCCATGGAGATTTGGCTACTCAAATGGACTCGTTGTCTCTATGTACGATCTCCGGGCTGTACACCGTGATGCGGACTTGGGTGATCAGAGGCACAAACTTGTGAAGCGATCGGGACAATCAGCGCAAGCCACGCACAACATCCGCCTGAACCCTGGCCAGTTCGACAGCCTGAAGCTTGGGGAGCGATCTGTATTTGGTGAGGATGTGGGAAAGCTCAACGGATATACAGGCACCTGTAAGACTTGTTGAGGATAATATTGCTTGGGACCAGGCTGACTTGTTGTCCAGCACGCTCTGGAACAATTATACATCCCTCGGTATACTTCCTGACAGACTCTTATTGGAGCTCTGGCCTCGCCAGCGGCTTGAAAGGTCTCCAAAGTCACCTGGAAGTATTTAGAGAAAAGGCGGCGTTGCAGGCACTAGAAGAGGGTGCTGTCACCCCATCGCAATCATATCCGTGGATCAAAGACTTTAGCCCAACAGTTGCCGTACCCAGCTGTCGCATACTGATCTGCGGAGACACGGGAGTTGGTAAATCCACACTGCTGAACCGTGTGTTCGGTATGCCTATGGTAAGTTCCACGCACCGACGTCGGTTCTTGGGTGAGAATACTAACCTTCATCTCCAAGACCAATGTCAGCAGTCAGGAAAGAGGCACCCACGACATCGAAAACGGATTCCGGGATGCCAATCATCCTGGCATTATTGTCCACGACTCGGAAGGGTTCCAAGCCGGAGGCACTCAAGAGGTCAAGGCATTTACGAAATTCCTAGAGAAGAGATCCGGGCGAGTACCATTGGAGGAGAAGCTTCATGCAATTTGGTGAGCTCCCCTGGTGGTGTCAGTGCAGCTTTCGGTTAACACGCCCCTTTAGGTTTTGCATTGAATCGAACTCTTCGCGACCTGTGCAAGCGGGAATGGCCAATGTTTTTGCCGGGGTCGCAAAAGTGGCCCCAAGTATACCTATCGTCATAGTATGTACCAAAAAGGACATGTATCTGACGAGTAGAGCTGCGCGCTTTTCGTACGACGATCTGGATGCCATCTGTGGGAAAGACATCAGCCCAGACGATCCTCTGCTGGACAGGCAGAGGGAGTTTCTCGACAGCAGACAAAGAGAAATCGAGGAACTCATCGCCAGAGATGAATTGACGAGAGAGTCATACCCGCAGCTTCAAAACGTGCGGTTCCAGTTCGTACTTGGTGGTGAAGAGCCAAGGAATCCCAAGGAACAAAGCCTCTGTAAGTCGGATGACAAGCCCTACGCTGCGAATCTAGTGTTTTCGAATCCGTGGGTCAAACTAACAAGCAACAGACGACTCTCGTTCGATCAGGGAGCTGGTCCAGAAGACAGCCGAGTCGATTGACGATGGACTCATTGCCGACGGTATGATTGCGGCTCAGATCCAGGACCTGGAAGCGAAAATTGACCTTGCCATCGAGAGGACACTGCGGTTCCTACGAAGAGCCATCATCAATTCTTCTCTAGGTACAATCGTGCTCCTCTCGAGTACTATCGGCACGCCCACGATCGCTCGTCTCCTGTGTGACGACATCGTCACGGGATGTTACGGCATACCGAAGAAAATGGCAAAAGAAGCAGAAGGACTTCTCCACAGGATCGTCGGCGGTAATGTGGGCAAGTTCGTGGCCCAGAGCATCGTGACGGTGTTCGGTGCGATACCCCTGGCTGTGGGCGCGCCCTTGCTGGAGGTGCCGGCAGCTGCGCGCGTGATACTCAAATGCGCATGCGATTTGATTCTGATACTGGACCGAGCATTCCGCATGGACGGCGCCAGCAAGTTTGTCAGCTACGACAAGTTGAGGACCGTGGCCCTCGGATACGTCACTGGGACGGGCACAAAACAAGAGGGCAGGAACGTGCCGCCGAGGCGACGTCTTGTTCACAAAGCGGTCAATGATCTGATTCCCATGGTTTCGACATTGGCCTTCACTGGGCGGAAGGATAAGAATGTGACCAGATACCGAATGGGATTGGAGAAGATCATCATGGATCACAGGCTCGACGACAACGAATGCACAACCACGATCTCGGATTCAGATATCGAAGGACGGATTTCAAATGCTACTACCCTATCAGTCGATGAAGAGGAAGAGTTAGAGTTAGCCAAGGAGTTGAAAATTACGAAGTCGAGTGGATGAACTTCCATGAATGCTAAAAGCCCACATGCAGTACATACACGACTCATATAATTCAAATTGGATTCTGCTTTATTCCCGTTATAGTTTACAAATTTTAAAAAAGTAATATTGAAACTCTCAGATGCGTTGTCGTAGATTATGTAGAGCATTCTTTACTAGTCACATGTAACGCCTCGAGATTTGAGAAACGCCCAGGAAACAAAAGAGTACAAGATTTGGAAATATGTCATCATTGATCGTATTTGGTTTTTGTACGCTATTTGTATACGATTCTTACCTCTCGGACCTTGCAGCGCCGATACCCCTGCCAAGATCAATGGCTACCACAGCGATGAGGAGCATCGCGTTGAAGCTGGCCATCATATAGAACGGTGCTCCGGTGCTCGCGACATCGAAGAGATACCCTCCGAGCTTCGTCAGCAACAAGATCGCAGCGCCTCCGCACCATGAATAAACTCCTGCCACAGAGCCTTTGAGCTGGACTCTCGACACAAGCTTCTCTCCTTCTCCCGCCGGTTGGGTGTTTCCATTCTCGAGCAGCGGTTCCGCCTCTGCTTCACCCCCATTCTGCTCTGCCGTGGTGGATGAGCTCGTGGGGAGGTCAGCGCTTAGGACGCCCCGGCCCAATGAGCCTAAGCTACATACAATAGCTCCTATCTGGCTGATACCCAAGAGGGCGACTACAAGGAAGACAACGCCGCTGCCGCCGCGACCATCGACATCCTTGTACTCTGGGCTTTGGAGTTGCGGGAAGGCGATATACCCCACAACGCCGCATACTGTGCTTATAAGGATCGGAAGATTGACGCCTCTCCATCGCCTTGCACTCAGATATCCAAACAGGGGAGCGCATAGAAGGGCAATGAGCTGAGCCGCGCCGCTGAGGATAGATGATAGGATATAAGCAGTGCGACATTCCTTCTTCAGCTCGGGCGTGGGATCATGCGGTGAACCCTGGCAGAAGCCATTGCTGATGAAGAAAGTGTTGATGTACAGCGGGATGAAGAGACTGATGGCCACCGAGCTGGCACGGGCTACGAAACCTCCTAGGTAACCCACGGCAATATGTCGGTCGGTAAGCCCAAGGCGGAGGGAAGAAACGAGCAAGTGGCGGTACGCCAGAGGCTTGTATGCTCTAGACTGATCAGGCAGAGAGGTGTCGTCGGTCGACGAATCCGTCTGTTTGGTCTTGGATCCCAAAAGCATGCGCCAACCCTTACCATCTTCTCCCTTCAGCCCCCGTAGCCCGAAAAAGACAAAGACAGCAACGCACAAGGCCACAGCTGCCACGACGTAGAAACTGTATGTGATGGCTTGGGCTGGTGTGACGCCCTCACGTTTCGAGAACTCAGCAGGCAGAGGTAGAAATAATGATAGCGCAACCAATGCTCCACATCCGGTGAATAGTCCCACGAAACCCGCAAGCGCAGACGGTTTCCTCCCCTTCTCGTCTTGTCGCACGCGCTCCTGTTCTCCGTCGTCACTTCTCCTGCTGCTCCCATCCGCGCTCAAGCCCCGCGAGAACCGTTCCGGCGTGATCGTCATATCGCTCTCGTAGCTCATTGCGACACTACTCCTCTGACTATGCCCTGCCGGTTTCCTGGAGCGGCTCCTCGGCCCATCTTCTCCATCCTCGGAGCCATCGTCCGTAAGGCTGGGAAGAATGGCCGTAACCATAGTCGCCGTGGCGGTCGCGCCTATGGCGAACAGGATCCTGACGCCGATCAGGCCCTTCACGCCCTCCCAGCCCTGCCCGACCTGGACAAAGCACGCCAGGCTGATGCCAATGACGGTATATCCGAGGACGGCGACCCATCTTACGCCCAGTCTGTCCGATACGAGTCCCCAGACGGGGCAGGCGATAAGCGCAACGATCTCATCGACGAAGCCGAGGGTGCCGACAATATCGCCAACGCGGGTTTTGATGTCGATGAGGTCGGTAATGAGAAAGGAGACGGCAGAGTTGAGGAAAACGAGGAACGAGATGCTGAACAGCGATATGCCCAGCAGGTAGGTCGTCGCCTGCAACGGCGTCGTCACCGGGGAGAAAGGCAGCAGGCGGCGGATGCGAGACATGGTTTCGAGTAGGTTGACTGCGATCGCAGACCGTAGCGCTTGTGGATAAATCGGAGGACAAGATCTTCTTCGGTGGCTTACAATCAGGTATATACGCCGTAGTGGATTACAGCGGTCTCACATCTTCTATTTTGAAAGAAACCGTACCTTGGTGTCCGACGAAGGTGGGCTGTTGTTGTTTTGGGTTCGCTGAGCTCGGGGATGAAGCTCCAGTGCCCGTCGCAACCCACGCAGGGATAGGCCGACTTCGCTAGCGACCCAACCATGACGTGGTGATCGCCTCACATCAGAAATATCATATATATCATTTTCAGTACACTTTATTCTTGTGAGTTTGAAATGATAATCAATGCAAACCATGGATTAATAGTCAAGGCTGAAAGCGCCAGTTCCTGGTCGGTCTATGCGATTGATGTTCTCTATATGACGTAGAAGATCCTGCTGCCACTATATTACGATATACTACGGGGCATGACACCCGCTGAATTCCAGACATTGTTGCTAGCTAAAATACACATCCTTCCCTGATCGAGAGAGGTGAAGCGTCCAAATTATGCTTTCATCCTACTGACACTCCCAAACTTGGCTTGCCAGGCGTAATAGTATATCAGTGCAGCAAATGGTTGCCCTAGTATGGTGAACGTGATCCAAAACGTGCAGTTGCCAATGATCTTGCCTCTCGGCTCGCCGACAAGTTTTTTGACCATATCCGTTATTACTATTAAAGGCAACTGGAACATCATACCCAAAAACGCCACACCTACGAATATCGTTAGCAATGCGTATTACGATTCGTATGAAGAGGAATGGACCTCACCAATAATATTGTGTGTAGGTACACCAACTGCCATTTCGTGCAGCACGGCGGAGACAAAAAAGACTGCAAGGAAACTCAAGTTTTGGCCGTATCCTCTTCCCATCATAGGTGAATAGACGTGCCGCCTCATGAATGCATGAACGGGTTTGTTCCACATGTTCCAGTAATCGCGCAGGCTGGTCGCATTCCACCAATCGTCATAGAAGTTCCTGTCGCCGAATCTCGTGACCTCGGCCAGCGCATTCAATGTGGACTGGAAGAGAGCAAAGAAGCCAGCTAGCCAGATGACAAGAGATATCGTGGACAGCTTCAGGAGCCGCTCCACAATGGACGCAACCCGCAGGGTACTGATACTGTTGAGCGAGTTTTCCAGGACAGGGACAGCATATTGAGCACTGCAGAACCAGATGAAGACGCTCAAGCAGATGGCCTCGCCAAGCCTCTTGAAGACAAAGTTCCACCTGATCTTATCCGTCCTGGGATACACGGGTTGGTAAACCAGAGTCGGCGCCCACCAGAAATAGGTCAGATTGCTCATGGTGATGTTCTCAGGATATGGGCATTTTGCGTATATCTCGGGAAGAGCAGCCAACTCGCCCTTGATGGGATGTAGGTATGCATGGCGCAAGTCTCGGTTCGTCAAGGCGTACGATGCTGTCTTGAGCCACACGATGATAGCGTGTAGTTCAGTCGCGGTACCTATCAGTGGGTGGTGTATATGGTTGTAGACCACCCAACTGGTGATGCTCAGGGCAACCGTCGCATTCAGTCCATGCAGCCATCTTACCCTGATCCACATGGCTCTGAAGAGTTTGGCCTGATCTTCGGTAGGGCTAGCTGAGCCGCCTCGACGTGCGGCAAGGGCGCGCGACGCCTTGGCTTGTTGAGCAGCAAACAACTCAATGGAGTGGGCAACCCAAAGGAAACATGGGATCACAAAGTAGAGACCGAGCCCGAGGAGGAGATCATCTTTCCGGAAGCCATGGCAAGTCAAGCAGATCAAATTGCCATACTAGTATAGGTGTAAGCCAATTGGCGTTTGGAAGAGACAGAAGATGGGTAGCTCACTCTTTGCAGGTTTTCAATGACCAATCGCAAGTTTCCCGCAACTGATGACAGTAAGCATAGATCCCACCGAGAGCCCATTCAAGGAACCCTACCGAGGACTATAACCATCAAGTTCCGGAAGCCAAGAAAGCTCGGAGCTGTTTCCGCATCGTGACTCAGGGTAGACGGCCGTGTCTTGGAGTGGATGGCTGCTACGTGCCTATACCTCCTGATGAACGTCGGCCCACCATTTGTACTTGTATGCCCATTCCCAAGAGTGCCATTGTGGTTCTGCTCAGAGGCAGGCCTATCGCGTCGTCGCTGTGTAATAGGAGCTGTGGCCGTCTCCACACTCGTTGTGGTTACAGATTCCATCCTATTGTTTGTTGTCGAACAACTACCTCGATGCTGGGTGTCGAATGCAGCCGTCGATCCTTCGCATGGATGAATGGTAGGGTGAAAGAAAGGCTTGACAACAAACAGAGAGTCTGCCAATATGCGAAGTCTATGCTAGACCCGGGACTAGATTTCGTCACTGATAGCTCTGGTCGCCCCTCCAAACTCTAAAAAGCGATGGCGAAAGTCAATGCGAGCTATACTTTGAGCCTTCCCGGCGTGGCTTGGGCAGATAGGGCTATCCCCGTGGGGGTTGCGATTGTTATTATTCGCTCAAATACAGTCGTACGATGGGTTGGACTACAATTTCGCCGAGTTCTGGTTTGCCGATTCTCGTCGAGGTTCTGGAAGTGGAAGCGAGAATTCCGTGATACGCAGCTGTTATCGAGGGTGGTGGAGGGGCAGATGCATGGTCTGTTGCAGATGGAGTTGGCCAGTGTCAGCTCGAACGCAATCCATTGGCTTAATTGGAATGCTGCAGGTGTGTTGCCTGCCGTGGTAGTACGGCTGGAAAAAAGCTCAACAGAAAAAGTGCACCACATCGAATGGCCATCGCCATTGTTACCACATTGCATCAGAGACCCTGGCGATCCTGGAAAAATGCCAGGACGCCAACGTCAAGGTTAATTGGCCGGGGGTGACGCATGTGATTGCGAGTCGCGAATAGCAGTCCAGGCTTCTTTCTGGCTTACAGTACAAACTACTGACGGTATGCCCCGGGCTGCCTGCCGGGTAGACGGGAGGAACCGGTTGCCTTCGGTGCCTACATACCTAGGTATGCGAGTTGCAAAAGTTGGGCTGACTCAGGTGAAATGGTGAAACATGCACGGTAAAGAACCGTAGAGCTTCCTTCTTCCTTTGGGCCGTTCCGTGATGAAACTCTCTGCGTCGGGTTGGTTTCTTGTTATGGGTTCACTGCCAGGCACGTAGTAACTGTTTGATTAACTACATTGTAAGGTAAGCAGCCACTCCAGCAGCCTGGCGGGCTTTGGCAGCTGGCAGCTGGCCTGCTGACTGTGCTATGCTCAAGGTTCCTGCTTCCAAAGCGGCCCGGGTATTTGCCGATCGGTACATTAAGTACCCTGGGCGTTCAGTGGGTCCTTGCGCGCCTGAACAGCTCCAGCTGAACTTGCTCACGCGCCTGGCATGCGGCGAGCAAAGCACCTGCAAGCATTTGATACAGTACAGATGTACATCAGCCTCGAAAGTGTCTTGCTAGCTCATGTGACCTCAGGCACATTCCACATCAAGGACTCCTCCTTATGATCATTTACAAAGCATTCCGAGTCACACTATTCACATGACTTCCACGTAACATCATTTCGGCATATCGACACGATGGCCTACGATCCGCGCGGAGGGGATCACGGGGGTGATGGAGCCGGTTTTGTGAGGGCTAGAGGGCGACGGCCAGTCACTGATTATGGTGCAACTATGGTCCATTGGATGCGCGACCGGCGGCCGCGATATCAGGGCTCGTTCAAGGGCGAGGCTGAGCGGCCCAGCGCGAGTTACATCGTTGATGTAGGCATTTCAACATTCTCGACAGACTCCTGTAGTGAATACACGGCTGATTCTAGTAGATGCTCCCTCCCCTGGCCAGAGTGACAAGTCCCGCCGACTCGGTGCCTGCAAAGCACCTTCACTCGTCACTAAACAAGATCAAGCACCCCGTCAATGTGGTGCGCTGGACACCCGAAGGCCGCAGACTGCTGACTGCGTCAACCAGCGGAGAATTCACGCTATGGAATGGCACGGGTTTCAATTTCGAGACCATCATGCAGGCTCACGATGTTGCGATCCGGGCCATGGCATACTCTCACAGTAATGACTGGCTGATTTCAGCGGACCACGATGGCACCATCAAGTACTGGCAACCGAACTTCAACAACGTGCAGGCCATTCAGGTGTCGCACGATCCTATCAGAGATCTTGCCTTCAGCCCGAATGACTCCAAGTTTGTCACTGCCTCGGATGACTCGAAAGTAAGGATATTCGATTTTACAGGCGGTGTGGAGGAGCGGGAGCTCAAGGGGCACGGATGGGACGCAAAGAGCTGCGACTGGCACCCAACCATGGGGCTTATTGTTTCCGGGTCTAAGGACCATCTGGTCAAGCTATGGGATCCAAGGGCGCCAGGGCGCTGCCTTCGCACCCTACATGGACACAAGAATACTATTACCAAGACTCTGTTCGAACGGGTCCGAGGAAACTGCTTGGCAACGTCTGCCCGTGACCAGACAGCCAGAGTCTTTGATCTACGCATGATGAAGGACGTCTGTCTCCTCAAGGGCCACGAGAAAGATATCTCAACTCTTGCGTGGCATCCTATTCATCCCAACCTCCTGAGTACTGGAGGATCTGAAGGTTCCTTGTTCCACTACCTATTGGACGAGCCAAATACGCCTGCAGGTCAACCTCTGAGCATAAGTCCATATGAGAGTGCGGACCCAGCATCGGCACCAGCGCAGACCTTATATCCCGCCCACAGAATACCCTACGCGCATGATTTCGCAATATGGTCATTAGACTGGCATCCTCTGGGCCACATTCTAGCCTCAGGATCCAACGATCGTATCACACGGTTCTGGTCACGAGCCCGACCCGGAGATACAGACGTCTTTCAAGACAGGTATCACATCGGTGAGGCGGCCGCTGAGGCCCAGGGGACATGGCATCGCCGTGACGCACGTCGCCAACGGCAAGAAGAGGAAGAACAGGAGCTGGAGGATGAAGCAGAGGGCTTGGTCGACCAGAAAATGCCAGCAAAGAACCAGCATCGCCCGGGCCTTCCGGGCTTACCAGGCTTGCCCGGTCTTACACTGCCAACAAATGGCGTTCCGCCGCCCTTGCCACAGATCCCCGGTGTTGGAGCAGCAGGTGTGGTACCGCCACCTCTGCCATTCCCAATGCCCCCGAATCTCAACGGCGCAGGACCGCCTCCACCATTACCCGGCATGGACCCGAACGACCCCGAAGCGTTTGCTAGAATCACAGAGCTGATGCAGAAAGCCGGCGTCCCTCTGCCTCCTCCACCCGGCATGCTGCCGCCGGGCATGGTGCCACCTCCCAACTTCCAGTTCCCAGCCGGATTTCCTACGCCGCCGATGCCACCACCCGGTGCTGATACTGGGCTAGATAGCAGCGGCCGTAGGAGGGCGCCTCTGCCGAGTCAAGAGGAAAGTTTGAAGGCGGAACAAAAAAGGGGAAACTACACGCGCATTCGCTAGGGGCGCGCAGAAGATAGTATGAAATGATAACAGCGCACAAGACCGCAGGGAGGGGGGAAAATCATTTTAACTGGAGCAGAGCGTGTACTTGTAGAGATGTATCTGGATACCTTCTGGAAAACGGGTCGAGGATACCCAGGCGTTTGTGGGCGCGCAAGAAAAAGCGAGCCTGGCATAAGGGAGAATGTAGCAAATCAATTTGGTGTATTGGTTCCTGATGTATTGCACAGGAAATGCGCCGGGTCTCTCGTAGAGGTGATGCTGATGCTATGCTATACTATGCTATGCTATTCCAGTCTGTATCCACCCGTCCTGGATCAAAACTGTAGCTATATTACATGAAAAGATTATCGCACATGCGCAAAAAGCTATATGCTCGAGTATGTCCAAAGTCCCAAGCCCCATTGCATATTATAAAACACAATACCTCCGGTCTGGATGAGAAATCTCCCATCTGTCAATCGTTCGCAAATTAGTTCCATCCTTTCTCTTGAACCGGTTCATCACCTCTTCACGGCAGGCACAGGCGCAGCGCCTGACTTGGCGAAAGCCTTCTGCCTCTCTGCGTAGTCCTTGATAACCAGCGCGCAAGTGGTGTCGGCACACAGCCTCTTCCGCCTTGCAACTGGCAGTTTCGTAGCGAATTCCAGGCCACTAGCCCGTTCTACTGCCTCGACGGGGACCTCAAAATCTGTGATCGGCTTCTCGTTCGGGATCGGAGCGTTGGGGAGCACGAACGCTCCGATGGCCACGGGACCCGAGGTTGAGTCGGGTGCCGACTCGGCAAAGATGACCTTGTAAAAGTGTGTGGGAACTGCGACGTTTGGCGGGTTGCCGATCACCTCGTACCGGACGTACCACTTGTTATCGACGGGGTCCTTCTTGGGAAGGTATAGGGGCCCGGTGACGATGCGCACGGATGGGTATCGCACCGTGAGCCGGCGGCAGAAGTCCTCAAAGTGCGCCCAGTAGTCCCGGTTGAAGCCCTCTCCCACCTGCGGGCACATGTTGGTCAAGTAGAAGGTGTCGTTCATAGCGGCCTGCGACCACTTGCAATCCGCGGCGGGCACTTGGTGGCCTCGATCGTAGCCGGACCGGTAATAGTCCTTCAGCTTGGCGCGGAACTTGTCTGGCACCGAGTCATCTTCGACGAAGACGGAGTGTTTCCGGTCGCCGTCGCGCTGTGCGAGAGAAGCAGGCGTGATGTGCTCCACGACCCAGTGGGGGTTGCGCAAACGTCGGTCGTAGGACGATACAAGCGCCGAACGTGTCGCAATATCGGAGACAGGACCGGGAAAACCGTACTCGAAGACGCCGGAAGGGTCGACTGGAGCACTCAGCAGTGCTGCCGGTGCAGATGTCGAGAGGCCAGTTTGGCCTGGCGCTCCAAAGACCTGCTTGCCGGGGATAGGTATAGGGGCCGATGCGGCGGGTGTGGTAGATATAGTTGTAGTAGTTGTGGAAATTGCCTTTGTGTCGAGCTTGCGCTCAGAGCCAGAGCGTAGACCGTACATGCTTGCAGTAATGGCAGCGCCGGCTCCTGCGCTGGCGGCTGCGATGATTGCGATGGTTGTCTTTGACATCTTGACTAGACCTCGCCAACTCCCTCTGGGAGCTGCCTTGGGAAATGGGTTTTATACGACTCGGAGAATGGAAATGTTTCGGTGGAAAAGGAGTGACTGGCAGTCAGGCGTGTGGTATTTGAGCAGCACAGGTGCACGCGGTGGTCGCAGGGCGCTCGTGGTGATGAGGGTGGTGTACCTGTTGATCGATTGTCTCAGTAAAGAGATCTGGGAAATTTTTGGGGATACATTCAGCCTCGAGACAGGGCTGAGTGGGATGAGTTCCAGTCTGGCAGGTGCTGCAAGGTACGCTATGGATCGGGCTGTAACAGGGCACGGGCTGGTTTCTTTATGAGTCGTTAGGGCGCCGGGCCAGCAGACAGCAGCACCAGGAGCCGCAAGACCATTTGGACCAGTCAGTTTTCATCATCTGAACAGACCCGTTGATCAGTTTATTTCGAGGTCAACTCAACGGCTTATATATTATGACCTCATTACTGGAATACCAGCTTCGCATAATTAATGACCTTGTTCATGGCCTCGTTTACAGATTTCTGGCACCATCTGTATTTCCAAGTAACTGTCAGTGTGACTGATTCATCCTCATGTCCGTCATTCTCACGCAGCTTCGGCTTGTCTGTAGAGCCCAGGGAAAAGATGGAGTGCACCCTTGATATACATTCACTGATGCTTGTTGGCAAGCGAACTATATCATGGATTACGGGTTGATAGAGCGATTCACAATAGCTGCTAACAAGAGTTGAACGAAGCTTCATCTATACGCAGCTGCTCCAGGATGAAATACCGGCAGACGGGGGAGCCAACCCCCGATACATTGTAGTTTTAAGCACTCAGCGCACCACGGCACCGATGAGGATTGGCTGTCAGGGTGCTGACCAAAAGAGAGCCCCTCATTTGTGCATGATTCAAGATCCTAGTCCGCTGAAGATGCGGGTAAATAACTGGAGCCTCTCTAGCAATGATGACTGAAGGGACTCTGGACGAGCAGCAGTAAATACAAATGGCGGCAGTGGCTCTTTGCAGATTGTGAGTCAGTTTTCGTGTGACAAGACCTGGTGATGCGGGTGATGGGGCCGAGAGAACACCAGTGAGTTGGGGAGCATTCAACTTTAATCCTTTGATCCGTCCGCGTGCAGCCACCAAGGTCCTTGGGGACACCCTCCTGGGCATTGTCCTGCTGCGGCCCCTCGAGGCTGCTGAGAGCCGTTGTCTTGTCCTGTAACGCAGACGGACCGGTTGGATCCACCAGATCTCACTAGCCCGCCGCGGGTATGCACCTTTGTCATCTTTTCTTTGGTGTACCTTGGATTTCCATCTTCGTTCCTGCATTGTTCAAAATGTGATACGGCAGCCGTGCAAGCAACTACTATACTGGTTTCGCCAATATCGTGAAATTCAGTGCTCAGGCCGCTGCGTCAAGCCTTCTTGTTTTCTCCAAATGAAAGCGTGTGCAGAAAAAGCCCTGCAGTTCTTCTCTGGACAGCCGTTTCCTTGACTCCATAACCCGTAGTTTGGCTGTGATAGGGTGGCCCAGCAGGGTGGTCCATCAAGGTCCTCAGCTAAGCTGTAACGGACTTACCGGCCACTCTTGGCACCTATGCCATCATAGCTACAGCGGGAACAAGTCACCGCCTGCCATAAAAAACAACATATTGCCAGTGCTCTTCGCCTTGCCTCTTGCTACCACACATTTACCTATACCACCTCAACCTCTACACTTATCTACGACCCTTGATACCCGTCCTGCTGGTATCCAATGATACGGTGATCAGTTCATAGCGCACGCAGTAGGAGGTGGTATCACTGCAACTACGTACATTGACGAGGCTTCGCGGATTCCTTGGTCGCACCCATTCATCATGGACGCCACAGAGATGAGCAACGACACGAGGGGTTGGATCATGGCCCTCGTGAGCGGTGTTGGTGAGTCGCTCCAAGACAAATAACGTGTGCGACGCTTCCCGTGCCGTACTGACTCGCGGTAGCCTGTGTTCTGGGAGCCAGTGTTATCTGTGTCGACTCTCTGGTCCAGCTCATACCGGGCAAGAAGGACTTTCGTATCCAGGACAGCGATGCGTTCCTGGCTTCGTCCTTGAGTTTGAGCTTTGGCGTTATGGTAAGAATTGGTCAGTTGATCTGAGGCACGGGATCTTGTACTCACAATCACGTGCAGATATTCATGTCCTTGTATAGCATGCTGCCTGAGGCCAAAAGCTATCTTAGGAAAGGAGGCTTTGGAGAGCAGTCGGCTGGTTTCCTGTTGATGGGCTGCTTTGTCGGCGGATTCATGGGGATTCAGATCATATCGCGAATATGCCACCGCTTCCTCCCTTCTCATGTAGTCGATTGCGACCACACTCACAAGGAGCAGACCGAGGACGAACATAGCCACAACCACGCCAATGGCGAGAGCCATCGAGAACACTCGCAGGCCCAGAGCTATGACAAGCATTTGTCCTGCGACCGTCCGAATGCGAGTCTATCGGAGCACAGCACTGGAGCAAATGGGCACGCTACCGAATCTACACCGTTGTTGTCGAACCAAGTCGGTCTTGGAAACGGCGGCGAGCTTTCAAGACCAAGCATCGGAGGAAATGGCAGCATGCCCGAATCGCTTGGCTCTCGCCCTGGTCTTGGCCGCGATGCTACTGCCTTGAGGCGACCCTCGATGGTCCAACTGATTACGAAAAGAGTCACTTCTTTTGCTGCGGATTCCAAAGCTAACTGCGATGCTAACGGGCCATGCCACGGTTTTTCGGATCCTTGCGGCCAAGAGTGCTTCAGAGCCCTCAGCAGCCGGTCTTCCACGCACCTTTCGAGACCGCCAACGTTTATGCGTACAACAACCGGGAGTGCCCTTCATGCTAACATGGAACCAGTGGATGAGGACCAAGACGAGGAGATTGCACCCCACCAGTTACGGGCTCCTCAGCGACGGACGAGTCGAGCACGGTCGCACGATGCTGCCCGTGGCCGGAGCCGTAGTCATGTGGCGCCGGATGATTCTGCATCGGAAACGTCTATAGACCTGGAATCTCAGCATCATCATCATGTTCCGGAAAACGCTTTCTTATCTATTGGTCTTCAGACGTCAATCGCCATTGCTCTTCACAAGTTTCCGGAAGGGTTTATCACATACGCGACGAACCATGCCAACCCATCTTTGGGCTTCAATGTATTTCTTGCATTGTTCGTCCACAACATCTCTGAGGGCTTTGCTATGGCCCTCCCTCTATACATGGCTCTCAATAGCCGTCTTAAGGCCATGGTCTGGTCTTTCGTTCTGGGCGGTCTGAGTCAACCTCTTGGCGCTGGTATCGCAGTGCTGTGGTTTAAGATTGCCAAGCACACTCATATGACGCCGGACAACGTTGCATACGGTTGTCTGTTCGCAGTGACCGCTGGTATCATGGCGAGTGTTGCACTCCAGCTCTTTGTGGAGAGTTTAAGTTTGAATCATAACCGCAACTTGAGCATTGTATTTGCATTTTTGGGCATGGCATTACTGGGACTCAGCAGCGCGTTCACCTCGCACGCGCACTGAGAAATCTTGCATTAGATCGGACAAATGGATGGGCACCTATAGATATCGGATCAGGGATACGGTTGCACGACGTTATGAAACCGCGGTATAGCGTCAGGCGTTACTGGTGATGATCATGGACACGGACATTCAGTAAGGCTTGAAATATTATCAACATCAGGGTTTAGCAATGGGCTTTGAGCATGCAACCGGGTTAGCTTGGTCTTGCGATTGCACAGAGTTCTGTATGAGTTAGATCCCAGCCTGCGGGCTACGATAATGCCATCAGATCAAAAATCTTGAGTCGCGTTACCAGGCGGCAGTATCATATGCATTTTGCAGGATAAGAAAAGTGAACATTGCGCCGGCGCGAACGGCTCAGCTCCAGTCGGGCGCAGGGATGCACGGATAACTGCGCCTAGCTGATCTGCGATCATTGGTGCAAGTGACCACACCGAAGGAGCCCCAACCCAGCCTCAAAACGCGTGGGCAGCCGTCTTCCGTAGCACGAGCATTGAGAAGGATCTTGTGGCAGGAGCATGCGTTTACGTGTCAATCTCGGACGACGAGGTTGACTTAAGCGTTCCAACTCCCGTAGCATAGTAAGCACCGCCACCGTCCAACCCTAGTCAGCCATTTTTCGGACCCAACTTACGAATATTACTGCACAGCCCATTCAGCCATGACCATTGAAGTGATCTTTTGAACTGTTTTAAATCTCTTTTTACTGTTGTGAATCCTAAAGGGATGTTCGCCATATTCTACCCACGATAAATACAAACCCTGTTGGCGCGCATTTTCTAGGCTTTCAGACTGGCATTGGAATTGGACTCGGAAAAGCAGCTGTTACACGTGTCCGATTGAAATCCTGTAGTGGTGTAAAACTTTCAGCATCATAGGAAAGTGAGACAGGCATGGAGCCTATAAGAACACCACATATCACAATGCCGCGGGCGCCGGCTCCGGCGATGGTGTACGGACGAGAATTTGCGGGAGTCAAAGTCGAGCAGCCGGTGAGTAGCAGCGCACCCTTATCTCACCATGTGCGAAGGGTTTGTCGAGAAGGGTTTCTACCATGGGAAATCTCTCCCCCTCGTACCAGAGGAAAAAAAAAAGAGGACGCTGATCGATTTTGTCTGTGTAGAGGCCGACGGAACCAATGATGATGCAGCAACCAGGCGATGAGCTGGGACTTCGCGGCGGTGGGGCAGGCGTAAGTCAAATCCCCTGGCTATGAATCTCTCTTGCGCTTTAATAGATGGGCCAAAAGCGATGATCGGCAGAGCGAGAAGCCACGAGGAGATTTTGCTGACGACTTTCTACTTGTAGGCTGTCTGTTGTGGTATTTGCACGGGTGTCTGCTGTGCCGAGTTGTGCGATTGCTGTTGCTGTTGCTGCTGCTAAGGAGAGACACGGGAAAGTGTATGATTTGGTGATCGATTTGCCCAGAATTCGGGCTTCGACTGCCTCCAAAGGATCTGGGCATCTTCGGAAATGATCTCAATCTGTCATCATCGACTAGAATGACTGGTTATGTTGATCTTGAGTCGTGGGTTGGAGTGAACCATCGAACAACGCGGGTTCGGAGTCCAACAGGAACTGCTGGATAATTCTCATGGGCATATCCTTTGTTGTTTTGATTACTGCATGCTGCATTACACGGGCGTTATGTTCTGTCTGAGTGAGTGGCGTTGCTGATCCTTTTAAATGGACCTGTTATATTGGGTATAGACGTCATGTTTGGCATAGCGATTTTGAGTATAAATTTGCTTTATTACTTTCAACTGGCCTGAATATCCTTCCTTATAATCCGAGCGTATTCTGAGTTCAGCTCGACCTGACCTAACCAATTCGGAGAATGTGTGCTACATTCCGAGTCACGACACTACTCTGCTGCCAGCTCCAATTAGATAATCGATCGAATAAAAAGAAAAGAAAATTTGGGCGACTATCCCTCCATAGTAGAGAGATCACAACTAGGGTCCCCGTGAAACTTGATCTAGATAAGTGACGTACCATCTCCAGGACTTAACTCTTCGTCTATTCTATCTTCAGTATTATATCAGTCACTATATAAGAGAAGGCCAAAGAAACAAAATCAACTCCCCGCAAAAATAAAAACAAACAAAAACATAGAGAGCCAGGCAACGGCAATCATGAGGTCTATGGAACATGGGCGCGGCTCCTTCCAATCCTGGCACCATCGACATCAAATCCCGATTGCATCACTGCGCAGCCACCCAATCCAATTCGATATGACGTGCAAGAAATACCATCAATCATAGCTCTTACCCTCCACTATTTTAAGCATATAATCCCCAGAGCCTAATGCTATCAAACAACGGCACTTTGAAACGTCCAACTCCTGTTCTCTTGGCATTCCCAACCCCTGTCCCGGGCCGAGCTGTAGGGCCCTTGTTTGACACTGCGATCAAACAGGGGTATGGACCATTTCTGAACATGCACGCAAAAGCTTATGTGAACGTGATATGGACACTTGAGATGAAAGTCTCGGACGATTTGTGGGCCAAAATGTGGTGCAATGGGTATCATAATCTCAGGTATTCATATTTCTGTTCGTTTACCCAAGCTTGAGCCAAGCGCTATCAGGTTCTCTTTCACCTAACACGCGATGATTATCGTTATGAAAGTAAGCCTCCCAGTCGTCATGAAAAGAGAATAAGAAAATGTGGCACGAACGGATCTACCGTTTTTTTGCAGATCTGCCAGGATCTCCCATAACGCCTGCCCACAGGTCATCTAGAAAACGCCGTCGACCTGCTGTCCCAGTTCTTCCTGGACCGGGGAAGTGATGATTTGATTTTCCGCTTTTATTATATCCGTAGAATCAAGACAAAGGCGTTATCTATCAACGGCTTCAAGCCGCAGCTGGCGGAGGAACGATTGTAAAAAAGCCTTGCGGAGCGGAGGCGGCAGGGGCAGCAGCAGGAACAGCAGCCGCAGTAGTGGCAGCTGGAGCGGCTTCAGCCGGGGCAGCTTCAGCGGGTGCAGCTTCAGCGGGTGCAGCTTCAGCGGGTGCAGCTTCAGCGGGTGCAGCTTCAGCGGGTGCAGCTTCGGGTGCAGCAGTAGCAGCGGGGGCAGCAGCTTGTGAGGCAGCGGCCGCCGACGCAGCCGCTGCTGCTGCTGCTGATGCTTGAGCAGCAGCATCTCCATTATTACCATCCTTGTTGCCGTTGCCGTTATTGTTATTGTTACCACCGTCGTTGATGACAGTAACTTCGTTGATGATGACCGCACCGGCTTGGGCGGCAGCCAACTGCTCGAAGGATCCGAAGATCTGCGCAGCCTGGAGCTGGAAGAAGGCCGACGACTGAGCGCAATCGCTAAGGAAGGCGCCGGCATCCTCGACAAAGAGGTTGTTTTGGTTTGGCAGAATAATGGCGGCCGGATCAGCGAAAATCTGGTCGACCTTGGGTGCCTGGGCGCCGGCAGGCAGGATGAGGCTCTGGTTCAGCTGACCAAAGGGTGCATTGGGATCGAACGCTGAAATTTGGGGTGCCGCAGTAGGTGAGGATATGGCGCTGGCACCGTTCACGACAATTGGTTGTGAGGCAGCAGCAATTGTCATGGTTGCTGCTTCGGAGACCATGACCACCATTTCAGACTCTGGCTTACCATTGTCGGCCAAGAGCTGCTTGATCAGATACCGGTTGGATGCACCGGCTGACCGTTGGTCCACTAGTGTCTGTACTGTGACTATGACTGTGTTCTGCACGAGAGATTAGCATCACCCCAAATCAAAGGCAGGGAGAGTAATGTGACATACGACTTGGCTGAAGCGGGCTTTGAAATGGTTGACGCGGATGTTGTTCTTGATCTCCTCGAGCTGGACCACTAGCTCAACCTCTGCTTGTACGAGAGCGGCGAACTCTTGCTCAATGATCTGCTGCTGTGCAGCCAACTGGCCAAGGTTCTCCTGGACGACGATGATATTCGTCTCTTGGACCTCTTGGATGATGGCCAAGGGGCTTCGCTTCTGAGCCCTGGACTTCCACCTCAAGCCCCGCTCGGCAGGCTGTTGCAACTCTCGCTCGACCGCTGGTGCTATACGGGTTGTTAGTCGACATTGCTACTCCGTATATGGCCAAGGCTTGTATATCTCACCTGAGGCAACGAGCGATGAGAAGCCCAAGAGGGCAGCACAGGACTGTCTCAACTGCATGGTGATGTCTAAAAGCACTCTTCAAGAGGCGGAAAGAAGAAATAAAGCCTATCAAAGGATCGAAATAGTAAAAATGGATTATTACGGTAAAGAACGATGCTGCCTCTGGGGCGCTTCTGAGAAGGGAAGAAAAGACGATGCGGAAGAGACAGAAGAGAGTCGATCATTCAATGAACATTAAGAAGATCCTCACCATGCGAAGGGACTCTTTGGATATATACTCGCCTGAAGATCGTCACCCGCGATGTCTTGATCTCGCCGGATGATGTGCCATCCGCTTGATGTCCAAATCTTGGCATGGCGGCTCTTCAGTTCCCAGAAAGGATTTGACAGGGCTGTCTCCACGCTCTATTAAGCTGCAGAAGAAGGTTTTGTGGCAGTCTGCCCATGCAAAGGCGCCCCTGAGGCCCCCTGATTGGAGAAGACTAGGTGTGAGATTCTCGAATCACCATGAAGTGTCTAGGTAGCGGTGACGAACATTTCTGGTGTAGAGTCAGGGGATCCGATTGTAGTCTCTACTTGAGGCTCTGCGCGCGCTTGTGAAAGATGGGTCTGGCATTGCAGACTATGGGGTTGACAAGCGTCGAAAATGCATTTTGCGACGAGTCGTCTCATGACCATTTTGGATGGCAGTCCTGACAGGAGCGTCCGTGCCAGGTGAGCTTTGCCCATAAGGGTAGTGACAAGGGTATAGTCTACCAATAGTAGAGCACCTGTACCCCTGTAGCGACCTTCAAAAGAGTGAGGGCCTGGAATGACATGAGACCCACGCGAAACAGGCTCCGTCCTCAAAAACTCACAGACATCATGCACCTATCTGATAACATGAGCCAAAATCCGTGGTTCTCGAACGACCAAGCAGGCTTGATTCCCCAAGTGATGTGGTGGAGCGAATTTCTGCAGGCTCTGATCATGAGGTTCGTGGTCTGATAAAATCCACCAAAACACCCGGTGACAACGGGCGAGCAATTGCCATATACTCATTATATAGTCTCATAGATTCAACAAGTGGCAATGAGTCCCGAATATCAACCCGGGTGTCCGGCACGAGTCCCATGGAGTGTCTACAAGGTTGTCCGCATCTCGAGACCTCAAACCGCACATGGCTTGGCATGCGCAGACAAACCGCAATAACTCTATTTGCTGGGGCACGGGAAACAGGACGGAATCAGTCATGTCAAACAACCTTCCCTTGCTAGCTGCCCAGATTACACAAAATAAACGGCGCACTTACCAAGGAAGAACATGGGCTTCATACTTCCGGTCCAGGTTGTTTTCCAAATATCGAAACAAGAGAGGCTGTGTAAGTATCACAAGATCTCGAACCTGATCGTCGGCGATCTCCAGAGATGATGCCGGCTTGGTGGTCGAGACGTACATCGCTCGCTTAATGGGCTTGATAGGCTCGACAGACCAGTCCCATGTGAGACCGTATAACATGGTAGCCTCAGGCGCACCGCCTCGTGTTTGCGTTCATTCCATGATTCCTCAGCCATGGATGTGTCACGGTCCTTTGCAACACGTCAACACATCAGATTGTACGAGCACCTCATCTTTTCAGATGGCCGGAAAGGTTCGGACCTGGAGTGGAGGGAGTCATTTTTCGTCAGGATGCCCGATTTCATCCGGTGCTGAGCCATTACAGCCAACCATAGCCAGGCTACATCTTGATGGACTCCCTTGGCTGCCTGCAACATCAGATTCTGGAGCTCGTAAGCGTTGTTAACAAGCGCAGAAAGTGTCTAGATTAGTTCCCTGAGGCCTTGGTAGTAAGTCGTAGTCGGCACAATGCATTCCAAAGTACAAAGTCAAATCTGGCAATGGGAATAGAAAACCTCCGGGCACAACCTGCCAGCGAGTTAAATGTATTACCCAATATCTGGAGTGCAGGCGCCGCTTCATCATACCACTGTAGCACGCTTCGTGGCCACGGCCGGTTCTAGATCTTCTCCACACCCACACTGTCGTCCAACGCTGCTGTGCTGTGGTACGTGCCAGAGGCGGGCGGGTAGCTCAACCGGCAATTTGAGAATTTCTAGTGCTGATCAATGGTTGGGCAGATCTCTTTCCTGCATCAGCAGTGCACAACTTGTTTTTACTCGTCCTGGGTAGCGCTCAATTATTCGCAGCCCACGACAGAGGCTTGTGTTTGCTGCTCGGCAGCATTAGGCCAATGACGTCCTTGTGCATCGCCCTGATCTCGGGGTTGTCGGAGCCCCCGCGTTCGCTGCCCCATACTACTGGGCAGGACAGTGATGGAGGGTGGGGATGACGATACCCTAGATGCACGGATGGCCACCTCGGCGCAATGTCCATGAGACATACCGAACTCTATTTGAACCGAGAAGGATTGCTCTGGTTCGGGGATGTCCTTATCAGAGTCTAGATCTTCATCGGTCTTCCAACACATTCAATTATATTATCAACAACCAAAGCCACCCCCAAAATTCACTGTCTTCGCTACCAATCCAGCAACCAGTTGAATCAGAGGACGGCCTGCTATTCGGCCCCTGGTCCCAGGACTTGAGAGAGCCAAACAAAAGTCACCATGGGCCTATGGCGGAGAAAACAATCAGCAAGCTCTGGCGAGAGCAGCAACGTGTCCGGCACCGTCACCCCTGTCAGCAGCGATGGACAGGATCTTAGCAAGACGCCATCGCGCCTCATGAAGACATTGACAGGCGGACTTCGGTCAAGTAAACCGAAGAAGCCCAAGGAGTCACCGAATGATTTCCGGCTCAACCGGCCCTTTACGGAACAGAACCTAGAGCATCAGAAGATACTCGATGCTTTCACGTTCAGCTTTGGCAGGCGGAAACTAAGTCACGGAGGACGAAGCAATATCAGCGGTATCAGTCCAAGCGCATCAAGGAATAACAGTGTGGACTCGGCCGCGTTACCACTGTCAAATCACCATCAACACCACGGCGACCGGAGGGATACACATCCGCGGTTCAACAACTCATTAGTCGACGAAGCGCCTCAAGAGGTACCAGGAGAGGAGTCAGATCGGGAAAATCGAGACGACCCAACCAGTGCCTTCCCCGGTGCACCACGCATAGTTGCCTCACCGGGCCATCGGAACCTCAGTTAGAGTTGGCACCAGCAAGTGCAGTTCCTGCCTGTCCAATAAAATTGTAAGACACGCCCGTAAATATCGTGGCAGAGTACCACGCTGTATATTGGGAGATGGATTTGGTACATTATTCCCTTACCCGTTGTTGAAGGCGATCCGCATTCGAATCAGAAATTTTCATCCACCACAGGCCAGAATGAAGACCGAGCGTTTCTCATCAAGGGCAGAGTAGTCCAATGTATTATGTCGAGTTACTTGGTTGAAGCATTCCCAATAACCCATACGATAAATCAAGATAAGAGCTAGAATGAGTCTCATCTTTACAGTACATGGCAAAATTAGCCTTATCAAAAGCTGTTGTCATGATTGTCTTTGGATGTTTGTTTGCATATGCAGTTCATGAGCGATCGAGGACTGGATCTATAAATGATGATTTCACAGCCTCCTACCACACTGCTGCATTCATCGTGTCTACGCATTATCAGCATCACGTCCTACTTGCTCTTCATAGAAGAAGGTCCTGCAGCAGTTTCGCAGCTTACAGCCAAGCCCAAGATCATGCTTTGAACGCGCAGCTGCATAGTATCGATGTAGAGTCTGAAGGCTTATTTGATATAGCAAAATTTGGCCAAGAGTCAGCCAGGATGTGACTAAGGCGAGAAGAAATTGCCATAAATCGTTCATGGTATTTATTACTCCCAGCTATTTGTATCCGATTGATTGAAGTACGCTAACCCGCCTGGCAATAGTATAACGCAACACTGATTGACAAAGAGATCATACCCCTTTGTCCAGATGATATGCTGCTGTAGCCTAACGGCTCCTACTGGGACTTATATGGTTCATTGGCTTACCATTGCTGTCATGAACAACGGTTTCACGCAAGTGATAATGCTCAGGGGCCATACAGACCACATGACATGGTGGCCATTGAATCTACATCAGGCATGATTTTAAACTCAAGCTGCGTGATTGCAACTCTTGAGTGATAAACTACCTGTATTTATCCTGGCCAGGAGTATGCAGTCATGGGTTCAAGGCGAGAGGACAGTGAATTCTGCTATATGCAGGGTCCTCTCAGTGTCTTGGGGCGTGCCTTCCCATCCACGTCTCAGGGCAAATCCCCATCCCCTGCTTCTGGCAGATATCGCCCAGGAATATCGGGGTCGTTGAGGCTGTCGCTGATTGTCTTTGGCCTCAGTATCGTGAACTCAACCCCTGAACTATCCCTGGCGGTCGTATTGCTGGTGTTGACCCGCACCTTCCCTCGTCGATTATTTCTAGCCTCAGCATCATGATCTGAATCCTAGACCAGTTCTCCGCAGTTGAGCTGACACGCACCTTCCCTCGTCGTCACTGAATCAGCCAGTGCTCCCTTCCGTATTTATTTCTTTCAGAAACTTGAGCTGCTCTAAACAACAACACGTTCACACCAATCACGAACACCATCCTGCCAAATTCCTGGTGCCCTAACCCCCCTTAGGCCTCAGACTACACTGCGCATGCGGGTCTGCTTTTGTTGTTTTTCTTCTCGGCCAGGCGACCATACTCTTCACGATCAGCCGTACTCCTACACGTTGCGCTGGCTTGCGTGTCTCGCATAAGAAGTCTCTGCAATTCACGTTACGTGTTTCTGCCTTCACCTCTCCCCACGTCAGAGTCACTCCACCACCAGACTTTCTCTGCTAGGAGACACAAGGTCATGATAGGGTCGTGATCGCACGTGTTGAGCGAACAGTCAATTCATCATCAGTATACCAGTAATCGATGAGACACGTTGAGGCAAGATCTTCCGACGAGACAGGTACGTCAACAAACCCAGTCTTCGATTCATTACCTACCCCATTGCCCACCTCAACAACTAACTCCATGAGGGCAGGTCCAACAGACATCAGCCTCGAGTCTTGCATGCAGTCATCGATCTCGAGAACAGATCTACGAGTACGAAGTTACTGGCATACTTGCGCCGAAGTTTCATCGTTGATAGTTACGCCGTCCTCGCACCAACAGACGCTCGCATTGCTCACCCAGGTCGATGATTAATTTGCTACGATGTCGACATTCTACGAGCTCCGAATGCTCAACAAGATGAGCCAGTACTCCATCAAGGAGAACGCTCAGAGCATGCTGAAGGCTCACGATGACTGGAAGACGGGCAAAATGGACGAAGCCGAGCTGGGTCGTCGCATCCGTCTGTCTCGTGCAAACCGCTCTGCTGTGATTTCGACAATGGTCAATGTTGCTCGCATCATGCAGAGCCAACCAAAGGAATCCAGATATATCTTGACCATCATCGAGATGTGTGGCGAGATTGTCAGCATTGCTGGTAAGTTCTAAAAAGTGAGATTCGGTGTGGAGTGGTCATGAGCTTGTACTTATAGCATATCCCCGAGCAGACAAACCGACCCCATTGGCTGGATTCCCTTCCTTCCTCAAGCTACCCAACGAGATCCGATTCCGTATTTACGACTTCTATCTCAACCCCAACCCACTGAACGTGGCCATGATGCCGTACAAGAAGCAGGGCCACTGTCGATGCGCAGCCCACAATTTGCCCGCCCCCTACGCCAAGCGCAATATCTCACTGGCTCTCGCCTCCAGACAGATGCGCGATGAGGTTCTTGCCTACTTCTACAAGGACAAGGTGGGTCTTGACATGTTTAATTCCTGGACAAGAACTGAATGTTTTATTTACAGACCATCTTCTTCTCATGCGCTTGCGAGATGGGCGTATACCTTCGCAACAATCTCTTCATGAGACAACACATCCGCAAGATCAAGTTCCAATGGTGGGGTGATCAGGCGGATAAGGGAATCTTGGAGCTGCGTAACTGCTTTGTTGAGGCACTCACTGTGGTGATCTCACGCCTCACCATGGCAGAGCCTACCCATCGAGAGGCAGAGCTCCGCAGATTCTTTGCGCGTCTCCGAAACAAGCTCGGATTCCCCGAAGCTCTAGGATTCGAGGAACTTTCAGCACTTCGTGGCTTGCAAGAGGTCAATGTCGAGTTGGCCAGCAAGAAGCGAGCTAACGATGTCTGCACTTCGGAGGATAAACACGCACTGAGCCGATGGCTTCAGAAGCTCAAGGAGCCTGCCCAGGATTGAGGGGCTTGGATCATCAGCCGTCATTCGATGCTTTGTAGGCTACTAGGGATTGGGGGATAATGGTCTGTAATGTTTTTTCATAGTTGAGGGTTTCTACGTGCTTTGCATTCCCTGCCGGCGAGCAATGGCACACTGGATCATCTGGATCATATGACACCAGAAATTGAGGTGGCTCGGAAATAATTTTTGGTAGCAACAATTGCTGACTGATGAGAAAATCTACATTTGCCTTGGTGAAATTGAGTGACGTCTCAGTGTTATGATGACAACAATGGGAGTGCTGAAGCACCATTGAGGTGCTTGATAATTGGTGAGCAGCTTACAAGTTTACACTCAACCGACCACAAATCTGGTGTCAAAATATTTGAACAGCTGAGTATACCCCAAATCTGATGCTGCTAATCTTTTATGTTAGGCCATGGCCCCATTCTCATCATCTCATATCACATTGAAGATTCATTGTTCTGGAACCTGTCAACGCCCAGCAAGTTCGACGTGTGACTGTCAGCACCTATCGATTTGTTGTGTGGTCCGGACTCCAAAGTATCGACCGACCATGCATGTCTTCAACGGCTCACTTCGCCTTAGTCAACGTCTGAGAGTTGGGCATGGTCACAAAGGCCGTCGTCCCCTCAAAGTCAGCCAGCCACTCTTCACGGTTCGCGCAGAACAGCTCAACCTTGGGCTTGAGATCCGCCTTGTCCCCGTCGATGACGCCCGTGGGCAGAGCGATCCTCTGACCCTTGGCGATGGATCCGACGTTCTTGACGCGGGCGCCGCATATGCCGCACTACGTTTTTGGGAAGAGGCAATGTTAGGATATGTTCGGCACAATACGAAGAGGAGGGCAGTAGGGAGAGCAAAAAAGGACAGGAGAGGGGGGAAGAACTTACGAATGATCGCTCGATCACGTTGCCGGAACGCGGCGAGCCGTCCGTGTAGGTCTTCAGGATATCGGGAGTGGTGAAGGTGTATTCAAGTTGCTGTATGGCGTGCACATGTTAGTACGCGTTCTCGGCGCTCATCGGATATGTACATGTACATGGAAATGCACATCGACATAAAATGGCATTAGAAACTTCGGACAGAGCAGCTTACCTCGGTCTGAAATACAGCGAGGGAAGCGAACACGGACCCGGATGACTTTTGGCACGAGCTGCAGTGGCATAGATTCGTGAGGACGGGCTCGCCTGTGATCTTGATCTGGACGGCGCCGCAGAGGCAGGAGCCTGTCCTTTGGGTCGGCGGTGCTGTGGTTGATGAGGCCATGGTCTTCTATCTAAGATGCTGTCTTAGCTCTTGGACCTGATGGATCGGCCTGGAGGACGTTATAGTCGGGCGTGCAAGTCCGTATAGAAGGATGATCAGAGGATGTGGTGTTTAGAGTTTGAAGTGTCTCAGTTATGAAACAGGGAAGGAAAATGTCCGTAAGATTACAGAGCCAGCCCAACAGTTCAAAGATCAAATAAACTTTCAGTATTTGAATCAGAATTGAGATATAAATACAACCTGGGATAGAGTTCAAGGCTAGAGGAACGTGACATAGGTATATATTAATTACATGGAAACCTAGGTCATGTTATGTAATCGCCTGGTCCCCACAACTCAACTCTATGCTTCGGTATATTCCGCGCCGTGGAATCATTTGCCCGACTCCTATTATATTCAACAGATGTGGGAACCAGCGCTGAGGACATTACATAAAACTCACAATCTTATCATATACCAAGATAAAAGTTCGTCCTCCTAAGTTTAGCATCATCGCGGTGAAATGCTTGTCGGCAATACCAGGGATCAGACCACCAGGGGTTCCATGGCGCTTGGGGTTCAGCGCATGTGAAAAGCGGTCTGTATGCACTCAACATTACCTGACTACTTAAGCCCATGATGGCTACTGTGTGCGCTTCAATACGAGGATAGATGTGGCGCAAGCTGGAAGAAGAATGGAAAAAAAAAAAAAAAAAAAAAAAAAAAAAAAAAAAAAAAAAAAAAAAAAGCACAAGGCAGACATATTATGTTTGACCTTGATTGGTAATGCGCGAGAATCGAGCTAAAGTCAGCTCGCAAAAGAAATGGGTATCTCATGCCGACATTATCTTGATATGTACTCCATTCCTCTCCCATATTGACGTCTCCTGCTCATGAATATATCAAATTGCCCACCCACAGCACAACGAGCATCACCAGAACCTTCCCTCCTGCTCCGTTGGCCGTAAGAGACCTCAGTCTGCTGAGAAGGCCGGCACGATATTGGTCATGCCCCGCCTCGCCTTTGCTTTCCCAGTACCCATTAGTGCCAGAGAAGATTCGTCCACTCCCCTTTTCACGACTTCGCTCCTTGCCCGTCATCTCTGGGCTGCTTTCTGCGAATCCGTGCGATTCGGAGGGCGACCCGCCGTAGAATAGCCACTTGGTCAATATTTCTGTTGCATATCGAACATATGCGCTGACGCAAATGAACAAGCCGCTGATGAGAAGAATCTCAAATAATTGTACAGGCCCTGCTAGCCAACTCGGGCCGCCATAACGGTCCCATATGCCCAGTCTGAGCTTGGAGGTTGCATCGCCTCCCAGCCAGAGGTGGTATTGCAGGATATATGTCTCCAATGAGATTTTGCCCAAAGCTACCGGAATTGCCATGTATGAGTTTCTCAGGCGCCTGTGCGAATTCCGTAATACCAGGAACGACAGCACCGGTATCCATGACATATATGGGTGCCCAACATTGTATTGCCACTTGTCGTGCAGTTGCGTCTGTGTGACGACGGTGAAGAAAAGGATGAAAAGCGCTGAGAAGGCACAAGAGAGTGGTTTTATTGGCTTCGTAAGCGCGTCAGGAAACTCGAGGACAGACAAGGCTGGATCCAGCAAACTGGGACGACCAAGTACAGGATTGGTTTGTCGTTGTTGCCAACTAGTGATTGACTGACGGACCCTGAGAATTCGCATTCTGTCTGCGATAGAGGCAGTAATCATCCCGAAGAATACAATGTAGCGGTCGACAGTGAGCCTGAACCGTATTTCGGTTGAATCCCAGTGCATGTGAAAGACCGTACGGCATATTGTACTTAATAGCTGCAAGGGCTGCGGTACGAGAATCAGGCAGCTTGTGACGATGGACGCGACCACAATCTTGACGAGCAACAGCACCGGGTCCTGGTTATATCTTCGGTACACATTAAGTGTAAGGAATACAACCAGATACCAGAACGTGATAAGAGGGGCGAAATAATAGAAGTTGTAGTCGGTCGCCATCATATATGGCAATATCGCACTCAAGAAGTTGAGTCGAAATATAACAGCAGCTACCCGTCGCAGCGAGTAGTCCTCTGTCCTAAGCAAGTAGGTGGTGTGTCCGTAGCCAGACAGGAAGATATAGCTTGACACCAATAACCGGACCAGCTTGTACACCCATAGAGTCTGGGAAGCATAGTTGTAGTGGTAGATCAGAATCAACCCCTGCATCCAACCTTTCCATTCGTCAGTCTGATCACGAGATAGAAAGCCCTCATCGGCCTGTTCGGTAGGTTCGGAAGTCGCTCTTGTCGACTGGTCAGCCTGTAATCCTGCTGAGCGACCACGAGTTCGCCAGGATGATAGGCTTATTAGACAGAATATCAGACAACTGGCTAGAAACACGGTCGCGTCATAATGCCGATTGAGCTTCAAATATTTATGTCCTCGGTCAGTGATGTCGCAGTAGATGAGGACTAGCAGAATGAACAGTGCGACCCCTGGAATGTTGTCTGAACGAAACGAGAACACTGAGTTCATCCCTTTTCGAAACCTCAAGAAAAGCATCAGAAATGCAGGAGCAGCGTAGAGCGCTACCTGAACCATATTGTGCTTGGGGTATTTCATGCAGCATGTAGCCACGTGCGGAATGTCGTGTCCTTTGGCCGCATTGCAGCGAGCGTTTAGAGCAAGATCGATCTTGCGTTCTGCCACTCGCTCCACCACGTGTATGCCGTTGATTTCAAACGCGCTGGCCTCAGTTGCGGTCATCTGGTGATAAGCCCAAAGCACATGCGATTGTTCCTCTTTTGACAGGCCGGCAAGGAATGAATTCATCTTGTCCACTCTTTCTGGCATGATCGTTTTCGCCCTCTCCACAGAAAGTGATTCATACCAAGGTACTTGAACGGGCGCCAGAAGAATCTGATTGGGAGCTAGATCGTAGTTCCTGCGTGAGTCCTTGGTGGGGGTGACCAAGGTCTCGCCCAGGTAGGAGCTCAAGTGAATCCTTATATCTTCGATGCCTCGTTTGAAAATGTCGAAGTAGTCATCGCCTCCATGTCGAGCAGCCCAAAGACCGGGAGCACCAAGAACGACTAAAGCGGGAGATTCTTCATCCTTGGACCGGACTGCACCTGAATCTGCAAAAGTTTCCTGTACTCGAAACCTTGTGAGTTCTCTGTGGAGGTGTGACGAGTTCAACCATGGGTCCCAGATAAATTCCAATTTCACGCCTTCAGCTTCGAATAAAAGATTGCTGTGCTGGCTGTCATCCACGACGACATCAAGGAGTGCAACATGAGCCTTCTCATGATCCAGCCTGGTAGCAGCAGCCCAATAGATCTGTCGGACGGTAGAGTCGCCAGCGAAGATGACCCTACGACCACCAAGGCAACTGTGGAAGGAATCCCTGGAATACTCGATCATGCGGCAGCTATGAGGTTCCCATTTAGCAAAGTCCTGGTCCGGATCCTTGGTGAGTTGAGAAGGCCAAGCTCCATCGCTTACAAGCGCGCGGCAGTGATAAGGGTCATGTCCTACAATTGTTCAGCAAGAGTTTCCAACGCTTTGCCTTGGGCAGAATCGCAGGCAGTCATTTAAGGTGTCATACGTTGAATATAGGATACATAGGCCAATGCTACTATGGTTATCCATAAGAGTACAGTGGTCAACCCTTTGAGCGCAGGTGGTATCTCTTGTGTGCTACCATTTTGTTGCAGTGATGGTCTGCGTCTGTCCTGTGGCATTGAGAGTGGTTGGTCTCGAGCATCCAGTCCTCGCAAGGCGGGACCGAGGCTCGTGGTCTATGCAACTTCGAAAACAGACGGTGGGCAGCACGAAACGTCGGATCATAAAACCGAGTCAAGCAAAGAAGCCAGTTGGGAGGGTCATGAGCAAGTCAACTGAGACGATCAAGCAGCAACAAACAAACAAAAGCACAGGTGGGAAAGGAAGATCATAGCATGACGGTCATCCAGGCGAGATCATCTACCAGAAAAAGAGGTTGCGAAGGACCCAAAAGAAAGGGTGGAACCTCATCAATCATTCCTGCCCCGGGTAAGACCTAGGGGGGCCCTCCTGGGCAGGTCTGCCAAGACGATAGAGTAGGAGCGGACCTGAAAAGGTGTGGTCATGGGAAACGACCGATTGGAATCGACAGCGACCAAGCATTCGACAGGCAGTGAACTCCGGATCGACGACATGGGGGCGCCGCATTTTGCGCTTCTCTGGTTCTCCCAGCAGCTTGTCTCCGAATGCCCGATAGGTCGGGAATGCACAGCAAAGGAAACATGGCACGCGAGCACTTGCTCTGTTGCGCGAGAGGGAAACCCGGGAAAGAGTGGAGAGCGCATCATGATAAGAGCTTAACTCAATGACCTGACCTACCTTACTGCATTGCATTGGGCACCTTCCAACACCCACCCGACTTGGGAAAACCTGAGGCGCTAGGTCGTCTGGAATTAAGAAACATGACGGCCGAGAAAGCCTCACTACGGCATGTCTAAAGCTGAGAACTGTGTTGTGCTAGAAAGCCGCTAGACAAACGCGCTGCTCGCCCGCCCTGCACGCCAGACGCCTGGCCAAGGAGTCGCGGTAGCGACTCTCGGTGGGTCTTCGTACCCCGAGCATGCCGATTGGCCGCTTCGCAAACGGCACCGGTGGGCCAGAAATCACAAACGCAAATTTCTTTTGCTCCCAGGGCATTTCCTTCGCAACCACCAATTGATACGCGGACGGCCGAGCCTCTCTTTTGCGTCTTTCAAGTCGCTGCCTATACTGTCCCCCCGCACAGAGAGTGGCGGCCGCTGTATATACTTCCATCTCGCCTAGACATATCATCTCCCGCTGCCATGGTCTGCTACAGAATCGGCTGCAACGGCAGCCTGCTCAGCCCGTCGCCAAGAATATTGAAAGACATTTGAACTAGGCCAGCGCAAATCGAGTCAGCTGTGCCTCTCGTCAAGCCAGCCTCTCAAGGTAGGGATGCCGGAATTCGGCAAACACGCTGAATCCTGCTTGCCTGGGAACCATTCGTTCTCGTCATCTGTCGAATCTGTTTTGATATATATCGTCTTTTGCCATGCTCGGTCAGCCTTCGATTCCCCAACGGCTGATCTTGAGCCGGATACCTCTACTTCGAGCGTACAAGACAAGAAGAAACTCGCACAACATTCTTTGAGTGCGGAACCTCTCTGGCTTATAGCGTGGAGGCCTTCGCAATTTCTTGTTGTCACATTTTGAGATATCGTTGTCACGTACTGCTGTGTTGAACATCGTATACTGCCGCGTCGTTGTGTACGTAAAACTGTGTGACAAGCTCCGGTAGAATTGGTAGGTGAGATTAGGAAATGAGTGCCCAAAATGAATTTTATTTATCAACGCTGGAAGCAATTTACTTAGCTCTCAAACAGCTACGCCAGCATGGAGAGCCGTTTATGAGACTTGTTCGAGCTTCCTGTGACTGTTGTGGCACTCCATGATACTAGTTTGTCTTCAAACTACTGGCAGTGGCGAAGCACGTTTTGACAGAACGAACACCCAACTTGCGCAACAGGGCTTATATAATAATTCCACAGTATCTTTTAACAAATTTGGCAGACGTACGAGCACAACTTCTTCAAACACAGTCTCGCAGAAGGTCATTATGATGAATTAGATATTGGTTCAATTCTGTATACTACAACCCTAGGGAGGTTACCAAAACAAATATGCTCTCTCATTCTATCCCAATTGGGAGCAGGCAGTTGATCAAAAACACCAGAACCTATCCATGTACTCCTCCATGCAAGCACTGAGACTTATGCCTCGTGTATTCAAGTTGCTCTCTCTCATTTACGCGTTCCACTCACCAGCGATCCATCGGTTGAAGAAGTCCAAAGAGCCCTCGGGCTGGTTGAACGGAACCATGTGGCCGGCTTCGTAGATACGAATGAAGGTGAGGTTGCCGCTCGACTTGACCTCACCATACTTGCTGTCGCCAACCTCAAGAGGGCCCATCTTGGCGTCGTTGTACTTCTGCTTGCCGTTCCAGACAAGCTCCTCGGTCCAAGCCTTGTTGCCGAGCCAGTTGCAGATGTAGTCAGCATCACCAGCGTAGACGAGAACAGGGATCTGCTTGATGATATCAGGAACGAGGAGGTGGAACGGCTTGGACCAGTCTCCGTTGAACAGGAAAGCACGGTTCACATCAGTGTTACAGCTCTCGTAGTCTGTGACCTCAGCACCGACGGCCTTCATGACTTCGGGCTTGTTGAGATACTGGGCGATCCAGGCGGTCTCGGTGTAGCACAGGTTGGCTTGGTCCTTGCACTTCTCGCGGATGTCGTAGACGTTGTAGCCGGAGCGCTGGAAGGGGCCAATCAGGGCGTTGTTACAGTAGATGGCGCTGGGGACACAGTTCCAAGCGCTTCCAGAGTCGTAGCAGCCCTGGATGAGAGACTGGCATCGAGGAAGAGCATTGTCCATGGACTGACACTCGCTCTCGTCGAGGATGGGTCCATAGTTGCTGCCATCATCACCACAGGCCATTGGGCGGTACTCAGCGTACTGAGTCTTGGGGTCGGTCAGACCGTTACCAATGGCGATACTCTGCAGGTTGATGTTGCGGTTCTTGTGGGAGAGAATCTCGGAAGCAAAGACCGGAATGTAGTGGCCAGCGTACGATTCACCAGAGATGTGGAAAGGTTGCTTAGCATACTCGGGGAAGTTGTGGAAGAACAGAGACAGAAGAGCGTAGATGTCCTTGCTGGCGGCGACGGTATCAGAGACAGATCTGCCACTGTAGGAATATCCGGTGTTGACGGGCTGGTCAATGAAGATGACCGAGGCATTGGCATTCCACGAGAAATCGTTGAACTTGAGCTCGAGCTTAGAGTTGACGCTGGAAGGGCCCAGTTCCATGAAGAGACCCATCATGGAGGAGCAGCCAGGGCCACCGTTTAGCCAAAGGACAACGGGATCGTTCTTGGGGTCGTTTCGGGACTCGAAGAACCCTGGAGAAAGGGTGTTAGTATGAATGAGAAGAGCGGTACCATTATTGTGCGGAGTAACTTACAGTAGAACAAGTGCTTGTCGTTGGCCTCATCATCGAGGTAACCACTGTACTGCTTGACCTTGTCGACACCCAGTGCTGAAGGGTCAACCTTCTTGGCACGCAGGTTATATGTCTCAAGGGTACCATCGATGACGCGATGCTCCTCGCCGTCGGTCTTGGTCCACATGCTCTGGATGTCGGCACCCTTCACGACGTGGTCCCACTCGCTATCGGGCTTGCGCTTGTGAGCCTTGGGGCGGGAGACCATGTGCTGGGCCTTCTCCATGAAGCCGGGGACGAGGAGCTGCATCTCGTCCCAGAGGCCCTTGGCCTCGGTAGGGATCTTGCCGAGAGTCTCCTCGATCTTCTCGAGGGCAGCTTGGGCAGATCCCGCAGTAGAGTCAGCGATGGGCTTGAAGACATCTTGAACTCCGCCGAGGACGATCTGCTCATGCTGGGCGACAGCAACAGATGCTGCGCCGAGCAGTAGCGTCGAGGTCGCTACTCTCATGGTGGCGATGTTGAGCTACGGAGTTTGGAGATAGGAACAGCTGTGGCCGTCGAGGCACAAGCAACGAGCAATAGACCCAGATAAGATGGATCAGAGTAATCTGGGGGTTCCGATGAAGGAGAAGGGAATGGATGTTGATGAAGATGGAAGAGGATGGAGAGACGAGAAAGCGAGAGCTCTGGGGTTGATAGCATGAAACGACCTTGAGGGTGCTCTGGGCAGGAGCTCGGGATGGAGCTGGCCTGACAACGGGCTTATGCGCTGCAAGTGGCCGGTGGTGCCTGGCATGAAGTCGCTCCATAACGCCAGAATGTTGGGGTTTGGGCCATCTCCGCCTCAGCCGGCGCCCAGCTTCGTTAACAGAGTACTTGCCTGATTCGGGGTAGATCGCGCCAGCCCCACCGCCAACACACCGATAGAGGAGGGGCCCTGTCCCTGATAAGCGTCATAGGTCAACTGGACAAGCTAGGGTCCGACTGACTCGGCTGGAGAACTTGGTCTGCGCGCAAAGGTTGAGTCACGAGGACAGAACATGTCCATTAAAGTCGATAGTGGGAGCAATAGTAGGACCTGCATCTTATCTGGACGGGACAAGGCTTTTTGCATCAGCAAGGGCAGCCTCGGATCTGAAGCAGCCCTTGCATGATGCAGAATGAATCATCCCGGCAGCAGAATAACCTGAGGGTATGCGATAGAAGCAAGCGGCTCGTGCAAGACCGTTGTCGCGGATTACATAACTACTACATACCACTGTGTAGGCAATAAATGTAGGTAGCGCTTGTCCCGCATCGCTGCCCGCCTGCCCGCTCTTGCTGCCCCACGTCACCGCGGGAGGGACGAAATATTTTGTACATAGCAGACAGAAAAGACTCACAAACCAAGCCGTTCTCTTCTTCTTTCCTCATTGTGTTTTGCAAAAAGCTTCTGATACCCAAACGTCTTTCACAATGTCGCGCCAAATCAACCAGCCCAGCAACCAGATCAAATTGACCAATGTCTCCCTCGTTCGGCTCAAGAAGGGCAAGAAGCGCTTCGAGATCGCCTGCTACAAGAACAAAATCCTCGAATGGCGACAGGGAATCGAGACCGACATCGACGAGGTCCTGCAGATCCCCAACGTTTTCCTGAACGTGAGCAAAGGGCAGACTGCGCCGAAGGAAGATCTAGCCAAGGCCTTTGGCAAGGAAAAGCCCGTCAACGACATTATACTCGAGATTTTAAATAAAGGCGAGATTCAGGTCGGCGAAAAAGAGAGGGCAGCGCAGTTGGACAGGGTGCACAATGAGGTAATATCCATCGTCGCCAGTAAATTGGTGGATCCGCGCACGAAACGGGTCTACACGACGGGCATGATCGAGAAGGCGCTGGATATGCTGAGTTCGGCGGCGCATCATCAGCAGGGCGACAAGAGCGCTACGGCCAGCGGCGCAGGGACACCGGCGACCGGCGAGGATGGGGAGGCAGGCAAGCCGAGGGCAAAGGAGCACAACTGGACCGGCGTAGTCACGACAAAGAGCGCGAAAAGTCAGGCTCTGGAGGCCATGAAGGCTCTGATCTCCCACCAGCCCATCCCAGTGTCGAGGGCAAGAATGAAGCTTCGGGTCACATGCTCGACCAACGTACTGAAGCAAGCAGTCAAGGCCCCCAAGACCGCGGAAGGTGACGGTGATCAGAAGGCAGCTCCGGGCACAGTAAAGGACAAGATCTTGAGCTTCATTGAACAAGTGGAGACTCAAGATGTGCTCGGCTCCGAATGGGAAGTGTTGGGATTCGTGGAACCTGGTGCCTTCAAGGGTCTATCCGATTTCTTGGGTAATGAGACTAAAGGACAGGGCAGGGTGGAGGTGCTGGATATGGCTGTCACACATGAGGATTGAGTTCAGTGACACCCTTCAGTCCTCGTATCTTTCAAAGCATAGCCTGGAGTATGATGATTCACTAGGTAGACATTATGAGACAGGCATCGGGCACGACCATGGCATAGAGAAAATTTCGTATCATCATCATCACCACATCCTCCTGGCACCTAACCACTGCATGTTCATGTGTACCGAGAGCTGCAAGTCCATCATGTGATGTCAAAGACGCGAACAACCATTTCAGAAAGCAGATGCCTCTTCATTCATTCGTTTAGAGTACATCCATGATGCCGGAACCCTTGGCAAAAGCAAATGACCATGACGATTTTTTTTCGTTGATGTAATTCCATGTCCAGCCTTCACGCCAATCCGATCTGCAATGATGACCAGAACCAATGAAACCACTCCCCCACTGCCCCGGCAAGCTTAACCACCCTTCTTCTTGGAGACACCGACAGTCCTGCCGCGGCGGCCGGTAGTCTTGGTGTGCTGACCGCGCACACGGAGACCCCAGTAGTGACGGAGACCACGGTGAGCACGGATCTTCTTGAGGCGCTCAAGATCGTCACGGAGCTTGGAGTCGACACCGTTGGCGAGAACTTGGTAGTTCTTGCCATCGACGATATCGCGTTGTCTGTTGAGGAACCAGGCGGGGATCTTGTACTGGGTAGGGTTCTGGATGATGGTGACGATTCGCTCGAGCTCTTCCGAGGTCAGCTCACCGGCGCTGCAGAAGAAATATTAGTTCCAAGCCTTCTGATATCTCGTCTTTTTTTCCGGGTGCCATACCGCTTGTTCAAGTCGACATCGGCCTTCTTGCAGACCAAGTTGGAGTATCGGCGACCGACACCCTTGATTCGGGTCAAGGCGTACATGACCTTCTCTTCACCCTTAACGTTCGTGTTGAGGAGACGCAAGATCTATCCGTTCCAGTCAGCCAATTGTTCCTAATAATCGCATGCGGTCGTGTAGCAATGCGGGCGTTTGCGGGGAGAAGCGCCGCCATTTGCAGGCGGGCAGCATCGGATTTTTGGGGGGCTCGAAAGCGGGAAAGCAGGGCAAACTTACGAACTGGAAGTTCGTCTTCTCTCCTGAGACCAACGACATGATGGGCAACCGTTGACTTGATGTTGCCTTGGGGATGTCGTTTCTGATCGTGAGGATCGATTAGAAGGAAGGGAAATTTGGGCTGGATATTTCTGCAGGGTGGGACTTTGGTCGGTGGTTAGGGTTGGGTGCGGAAAAGGGAAAGCGCCAGCAAAAAGTGTGGGTGGCCAAAGCTTTGACCACGTGACCCGCACCCAGGCCGGCCTTTCTGAACTTGGGCAGGCTTTTCACCTTCTGGTTCATTCATTCGACCACCCATAACGGTTTCACCTCCAACACTCCGAATTTCGATGTTTCACGCGAGATTATGTTGAGAGCATTGCATGCAGTACAGCAACGCAGGTCAACCTGTATGGATTTCCTTTGGCACCAGTACAATGGTCCATGTGTTATACGGGCTATGGCCTGCAATGCCTGGTAGGCTTTACCATCTGAGGAGGAATCGAGTCTTCGCATACATTGGTCAATCTCACATTTGGAGTCAGTAGCAACCTCTGATGGGGGCCATTGGACAACCTAGTCGTCATGGGGTCTCCTCGTCGGGCAACCTGTTATGGTGTCAATTGGTCGAGTCTTACGTTTGGTTTGGAGTCTTCTGCGCAGGGTCGCAGTCCCTTCCTGAGATACTCGTAACTCAGGATTTATTACTCCCTCTCCCAGACACACATGGCCCCTGATGAAAGTTCACCCTGGTTTGGTTTTCTTGATATTCATGGCCTATGATGATTATTTTATCTTTCTCGATGAGGTACCACCTCCTGGGAGTGTATTTACACTGAAAATTCTGAGGCCTTCATATACATCATACTTCTTGTTCACTCCATCTTCGAGACATTCCAGTAGTCACCCAAGCGGATAAAGTCATTTTTCGTAGTAATACATATTTACAGACCGTACTTCCTTCGCTTGCGAGTGGTGGGCCTGATGTGACAAAATCAGATTATCCATTGATCGGACTTTGCTGCTGCTCCGAAAGAAAAGTGCTGCGTAGTTTCGGCTCTCTTGCAATGTAGAGTTTCCGCTCTATCATCTGAACATCTCACTACATGCATTGCTGCCAGTGCTAGGCCTGCTGAGAGCTGATACTATCCTGGTCTGCTGGTAATCCACCAATCGTCACACGGGGCTTGTAAAAGACAGCTCAAGCCGGTCAAAAAACTCTAACAAGTTTTGCAAACAGATTATGCACGTGTTTAGATAGCAATTACAAATTGCCGGCTCCCAGCAACGGCTTCACGGTGTTCGGAGCTTAATCATGAGTGTGACAGTTGCCACTGTGCGTTTTCTTGCACCTGCCCAAAGCTCTGTTTCTTCAGTCACTATCACGGTCCGGCCGTGTTGAGTGTTCATTTATCCTTACCTCGAGGACAAACACAAACAAGTTTCTCGTGGAATCGAATTTTTGGCAAGCTCCTAACGATACAAAGCATTGTTTTCACGGTGCCGGAATACCCATATCTGGCGCGCCTTCCTGCCATCAAAGCATCCTCACAAGTTGACCACCCAGCCAAGCATTTCGTTGCAGACGGGGGTTGAATTTTTTATTTTACTTTTCCCTCCATCTGCTTCGTCTGCTTCCCTGACCGGTTGAAAATTCGCACCGGCTCGGAAGCTGGCACGCTTCCTGACTACAACTTCACATCGTCTTTCTTTCACCATGGCCTCATCTCAAGAAGATGATATTCTCAAGCATGTCTCTCACATCATGCCGAGTTTTCCCAGGTTCACTCGCCTTCCCCCGGAGCTCAGATGGGCGATCTGGAATATGTCGCTGCCACCGAGGCGGTTCATCGCCAAGGCCTCGCAAGCATACCTACCGAGGGCCTTACACGTTTGTCGAGAATCCCGCTCCAGAGCTCTTTCAAAGGGCAAGCTCTGCTACGGCAATCATGACACTGGGAAGAACCTTTTATGGATCAACCCATCTCAAGATGCCGTTGAACTTTCCCTTGCTGCTGACCAGACTCCGGACCCCGAACTCAGGGAACACTATCCGACTCTGAGGCATGTCACTCGAATCTTCGTCACGACTCAGTTCAAAATCGATGCCGAACGCGATTATAAATGGGATAGTCCTATAATGTTTCTCCAACACCCCTGGGGTAGGAGGCTTCTCAATCACGCCGATACAATGCTCATCTGTCCGCGAGATGTCATGTGCCGGCCACCCTGCAGCCCTAGTTTGCTATGGCGCCGGACTGTATCTCGTTCCATGAGCTCTATACTCATTGTCCATTCATACAAGCATCACACTATACGGGCACTTTTTCAAGAACACGATTATCTTGAGATAGACTTGCGACAGACAGATGAGATTACGAGAGTTTTAACTATTCTCTCGGAAGATGGTGGCTGCCATTACGAGACTACTATCATCTCACATTATAAATTCCTCTTCGGAGGAATTCAAGACCAGCCAGGCAATGACCGCTCGTGGTGGAAGCACGCGGAATCGAAAGCACGAGCAGCTTGGGGAAATGCTTGCACAGCTTTTAGGTCCAAGCATGATGACTCAGTCAGGACCTACGGTGTTTGTTTAACCCAATTTCATGAAGTGGGAACACAGAGTAAGCAACTTCCGGAGTTATTTTATGCCCCGTATAGCCTGTTTTGGGAGTTTACCGGTTCCTGGTTCAACGTTTCTACTCTTGAAACAAATTCTCAACTCCCGACAACTTATCAAGCATTTTAGAAGAAGCAAAGACTGACTCCAGATGTTGTAGTGCCTACTCTGAAGCCAACCTTACTCCTCCTCAGAGGACATCTAGGAATGTGCCCCAAAGTGCAGGCCTTGTTATAGAGACTTCAAGCCACGGCCATTTGATAATAACGAAGGCTGGCCCAGGCGCAAGAATCACGAAGCATAACCTTTGACGCTCATGCGGACGCCAACATCATCAATTCTTCTTCGAAACAAGTTCATACGAGGAAGAGTTGCGAACAAGGCATCGTACCACGCTGAACCTCAGGCAATTCTGGTCACCTGAACAAAAGCCGCAATGGGTACATCGAGTAAGAAATATTTCGAGCAGTTTGCATATAGAGGTCCTCTATAATCAGGGGGATATCGGGACACTGAAACTGAAACAGTTTCTAGCGAGACCAAATCAAGCCAACTTTGTATCATCGAGGCTTTCAGCTTGGATGGATTGAGATAGTGTTCCAGTTTCCTCAGTTAGACATTTGATTTGTGCTTGATGATCTGCCTTGTGCCACCCTTCATCCGAGTCTTCTGTGAACTATGTAGACCGTTTGCCATGATGACAAGTCCTTACCTGGCGACGTATTGCAATATGATTTGGTGAATATGCTTGCGGACCTTGTATGCTCGGCTCCTGAACTCAACTTGGATGCCAGATCGTCCATCCTCAGTGGGTAGAGTGCCTGGTAGAATGCTCAAGATGCTTCGAGGACTGGGCTGACAGGAATAGATCCTAGCTAATAGTTTCTTCAACGATTGTACCAAATTACCATGCAATTTTGACTCTTTTCGTTCATTGTATTGCACGTCCTCGTAGCATGGCTTTTTTGCTTCCAAAGGATTTATGTTGACGCAAAGAAATATCAAGCCTTCAGGTGGTGGTCTATTAGGAGATCACTGTGTTGGATCCATCTAGCAGTTTGATAATCATAAGTTATTAAATTAATAATTTTCCATACTGTGTCCCGGGCTAAACAAGTCTCATGGACTAAATAATTCTTCCTTCTACTGGGCATCGTTGTATGCTTCTTTCCATCTCACTCTCCACTCGGTCAGTATGCAACTCTGGGGCCCCGATAACCCTTGGGTGAAGGCCTTACTCAAGCGGCTACCCAAGTTGACGTCTGAGATCATCCTAGCAAACAAGAGTAAGTCAGAACCTCTGAGAGACGTAGCATCGGAGAATGCGGAGATGGGTCTCGATTGGTTGGTGGAAAGGCAGGGGAGGGAGAGCTATTACAGTGAAAGATTGGACATATTATAACAATCCATATACAGTATACTATTATCGGTAGCAACGAATGATTACAGTATTTTTAGCATGTCGAGATACAGACTTGAGTCCTTATAGTATGATCGGATTGCAAGTCGTATCGAAATTCAATTTTTATTGGAGTTGTAAAGAGCACCCTGAGTAGACAAGGTTCAATGGATCCCTGAGGACTTCGATTTCGAAGCACATACAAGAACTACGGTCGATATTTAGATCGTGACCAGAGCATTCGAACATTACCCAGAATACTACATGAATTTCTTACCAAAGCAGGCAAAGCACTGTACGAAGGAGTGACGACGGAGGTCGGCATTATCGGACCCCGGAGATGACGAGTCATCCGTGAAAACTGACGACCAGGATAAGACTCACGGAAGCTCCCAACAGTCCGTTACCATTTGGTACGAGCTGCTGCCAGCTGCATCTCCCAACGCAAGTTTGCGCTGCCCGGTGGGTCTACAAAAATACCACCTCAAGACTACATAGGCAGCAGACGAAGATGTCGGCGCAATCTCAGTGATCTGCTAAGACAGTAACAGAACAACATAGGGTAGAGGGAGGAAACAGCACAAATCCCGGATGACGACTGCCACGGAGACTCCCAGGGTTTTTGTAGGAGTGTTGGTTGTCGTTCAAAAGCGCGCCAACTCTCGTCTTCACCCCATGTTGGTCGATTAGGACAGAAGGGGCTCAATGCTTCTCACAACTGTTTGCTGGCAGCATTACGATCTCCGAGTCTGTGTACAACAATGATTTTCCTGCTATTGACGTTTCCTCAAAGAGAGTGATACATGGAGCTGACATGACGAAAACTTCAGAGTCTTTGGAACCTCATGCTTCCGGTGTCTTAGTCGTGACCTTGCTTTTTCGGTTGATCTATTAAGCATCGTCAAAAATCTGGATCGACTTCAGGACCAAGCCGAAGCAGGGCAATGTTTTCAAGGTGACAACGGCAAAAAGAACTTGAACTACCTGCAATTCGTTTGAAGCGTCGAGACGAAACCTAGACTGGTAATATGGACTTTGAGAACCCAGAACCACGTCTGCCACGGCTCGGATTTGCCCCACACTGATATACTATGGCTGGATCAGAAGGATTGGGCTGATACTCACAACTATGCATCGCTACAAAATATCCATAAGCCAGTAGACTCAGCCTCAAGCAAGACTGTCCAGCGAATGCTATGACGTTTTTGCTGGCACAAAACACATTCACTACCGTCCATACCAGCATCTAATCTGTGTTACATGAACGACGATTGATTCGGCATTATTCAGCTCTAGGACACACGCTAACCGTCTTAGTTGAAGCGATTGGTGGCCAAAAGCCTATTGAGTAACTGATTGAGTCTTGTTCATACGATCCCCGTCACGAGTCAAGTGAACAAATATATAGTAAGCATGCAATAATCACGAGCAATAGGTAGGCAGTTGTACTCAGCTTACTGATTACTGATACGAAAGCACTTTGCCTAATTTGGCAGATGGGAACTGCTAGCTTCTGGGACTGCCACAACGAGTTGCTGTTTTAGTCTGAAATCTGTCTGTAATGAGTATGGCCGGGGCTGTTAGGTTCCGTGACACGCGCTCGGTTTGGGTAGAATGTGGCATCTGGGACGTCTGAATAACCTACGGCTGGAGCGCGGGCCAGCGACCCGAAGAGAGGTTTAGTCACCCAAAGTAATTCCGCCGTCAATGCGCTAGACAGAGAAAGACATGGGAAACCTTGAAAGCTGTGGGCATGATGCAAGGGGCAATTGATCGCCGCCAAGCCCAATCCCATCTGCCGCCCACTGGGGGCGAGATTGCGTTCTCATTCCTGACCGTGGCGCATTGGTGATAGGATAGCACGCTCCCAAATTGTGCTCAGCCGTGTGGCCCCCGTTCCATGCTCTACGTCAAAGGGAGGCGGGAAATTCAGTGGCAGTCGCACATTGCGCGACGGACCTTATCGACGTGGGCAGGCCATTCGGTGGTCGGCGCAGTGCCCACGCAGAGATACAGGTGATTAACGGACAGGCATCAACCCACTAGAACAGCAAGCAACTGCAACAGCGCCGCCGTCCAACCTTGAAGCAGGGCGGCAGGGCGCCGTGCTCAGCCACGCTCTGGCGGTTTTAGCCCATCGAGTGGGTGACGCAGTGTTTCGCTTTGGTTTGGACACTGACTGACTTCCCGTGTCCTGATTGGATTCCGAACTGCTATTCTCGTATCGGGGCTTATTGATCAACCTACATTGCCATTTGACATTACCATTCTGGCGCCCGCATCCTCGACTTCGCCCACTTATTCTGCCCTACCCGTGGCCCCCGTTTGCCCAGCTTTCTGCTTGACCCTCTCGTTCCTCATGCATGGCTGAGCCAAGAATTGGGTGCGTCTAGGAAAGGGGTTGATGAAACACGGCGATCTCGACGACCAAAGAAGACAAAGATCCTCCTCCGCGCTATTTGGCACTGTCGGCCTTCGAATCCGCGCTCGCCGACCTGTTACGCAAACTATCGCTTCTTCTTGTTCTTTAGTTCATTGTTCGTGGCATCTCTTCTCATCACACCCTTTCTGTTGTTTCAATTGCCATCTTTCTTTCCGCCCTTGTGCACTGCTCGCGACTGTTCTGTTGCCTCTCTCACTGTACCCCGAAATTGCGATTTCCCGTGTTCGTTTGAAAGCGCGAAACTGAATTGATTGATTCATTGATTGACATATGCCCGAAATGAAGGACGTCGAGATGGCGAGGGATGACGAGCGGCCTGGCCCGAATCGGAACCTCGAGGAGCCTACAGAATATAAATCGATAAACTGGAAGAAAATATTCCTGACGCCGAAATATATACGTATGTCTTATTATGGAACCTCGAGCTGAACGAACGATCGTCGAGCATCTCAACTAACGGGCTCCACTAGCATGGCATATTCTATTGATTGCCATAGCCGTCATCACGGTTCTCATCACAGTATACCACGACAAGGTCGTTGATGTCAGTAGTTCCCGTCCACCTTGCCACTACATCGTTATGCTAATTCTATTTCCAGATATTACGGCCATTCTCAGAAAAAGTTCGCGATGTGCCCGCGGGCTGGCTTATCCCCATTGTCATTCTAATTGTGATATCATTCCCGCCTCTGTTTGGTCATGAGATTATTGGATTGCTATGTGGTGTTGTTTATGGACTTTGGGTCGGATTCGCCATCGTCGCCGCCGGGACCTTTCTGGGAGAGGGTGAGCAACATGCCCTTGCGGCACTCGACGCAAACACTAACAGCAACTGTAGTTGGCACTTGGTTCGCCTTCAAGAAAGTACTTCGTAAGAAGGCAGAGAAGCTTGAGAGAACCAATCTCAATTACGCCGCTCTTGCTAGGGTTACTAGAGATGGCGGTTTCTGGGTAAGGTCTCGCTCCCCGCAATCCAGCTGAACTTTGCTGACCGGCCTGTCTAGATGGTTTTCATCATCCGCTTTTCCATCGTGCCGTCTCATTTCTCGACGGCCGTCTTCTCGACTTGCGACGTCAAGTTCTGGCACTTTGCCGTCGCAACCTTTTTGACTTTACCGAAACAAATTTTTATTGTCTATCTAGGTGTACTTCTAGTGGCGCAGGACAATAACAACAAGACTGAGACCATCGTGCTGGTCGCGACATTTGCTGTCACGATCGTTATGGGTATCTATATCTGGTTCAAGATGAAGAAGGCCAGGCAATTTTTGCTGCAGGAGCAGGCCGAGAGACGGACAAACCACAGCATGGAGAGGCTCAGGCAAACCGAGAGCATGAGTACGACAAATTCTGTACCAAAACCAGCTGGAGCCGGAAGCGATTTCGACGGCGCTGGGCGAAGCAATACTATGTGGGACAGTAGACCGGACACGAGGCAGGATATGCCGTTGAGCTTTACAGCGGATCAGCCGCAGACAGTGGGCGTTGCGTTTGGGTCTCCAAGAAAGAAGAGGCAACCAGAACCCTCACCATATGACGAGGTCGAGCCACTGTCAGACTCTCTGCGGTACAATACGACAAACGCGGGTCCAAATCCGTATCAGTCGGCGGGGGCAGGGGCAGGGGCAGAGGCATCAGCCCCATACTACACGATGGAGCAAAAGCCCTACTACCAAAGACCGCCGAGGCAACCGGAGCCGCCGTATCCGTTACCAGATCAGCCGCAAGTGGGAAGGGAATGGGTATGAGGGATCCAAGCTGATATTTTTGGCATGTATTATTGCAAGGCGCCTGGAGTTTTTGTCATCACTAGATTATTACTTTACGATTTACCACGCCAGGTTTTGGCTCAATCTTAAAGATAACCAAGGCAATTCTTGTATTTGTTGTCCAATTTTCGGGATTTTGACCAAGGATCGAGTGTGAGCGTCGAACGACATATGCGCATTCCAGGCCTGAGGTTCAAGCAATGACAACACGGCGGATAACTCGTGGTTTCAACAGTCATCTACCTCCTTCCCATGGGATTGTTAATACGTTTTAGACGACCAAGATAATCCCCTTCTGTATAGACACATGATTGGCTGGATGTACGGATATGATTGTGACCATAACACTGAGTAACCGAGCTTGTCGTCATACGATAATAGATTTGATGCTAATCATGAGTGCAACACGCTTGCCAAATGCTGAGAAATACACCAATGTAACGCAAAAGGGCCTCTCAGCCAATACAATCGTAGGATTATCTCTGAAGCAGCTCTCTTTATTGAGCAGGGTATCTGGATCGGTGATCTAATCACCGAGCCTTGCCCATTATCCCATAGCCTGCATATAATCCTGAGCCCTCGGCCCCCCCACCAGACGATATATGGGCTCAGATAGTGTAGGACAGCAGGTGCGCAGCCTTGCTGATCGCGTCTACCACATAGCCCCCTATGCAGGCAGTTATATGATCTGCCTACTTCTGCAAAGTCCCTCAAGGCATATTTCAGATCTATGGCGAGAAGATACTTCTCAGGTGGGCGCCCTGTGCCTCAATGCTGCGTTGACATTTGTGTGCGTATTACCCTTGCGACTGACTGTCTTGTCAACGTCTCATTCAACACATACGTGCTACGCCAACACTGTCCCCCCTCCCAATGCTGTGAGCCCTCAAGGCTGGTGAAAAAGATGAATGTACTGCACAACTATTTACATCTCCATTGTTGAATACTGCACGTTTGTTTGCAGTCCTCCGTTGGAGCTCCTTTCCAGGAAAAGGATGGCTGGTTGATGGGCTGGTCCTAAAGGAACTGTAGGCACTCCGGATGGTTGCTGGGCAGGCTGCTATCTGTTACCTTATCAACTCTGAAAGGCGGCCACTTTTCACCAGAAGCCTAGAGATCATCAAACCAACGATAATCTGTATGGCTCAACTGGCGAAATCCAATTGGGGTATTCAGAAGTAACCGGGTTCGATTCCGGTGAAAAATATCCTTTTGTAATTTTTTTTTTTTTTTTTTTTTTTTTTTTTTTTTTATATTTATAAAAAACACTAGTTTTTTTTTTTTTTTGAAAACGCAAGTGGTGCGAAGGCATAAATTAAAAGAAAAAAAAAAAAAAACAAAAAAAAA